>SRMA01025196.1:0-122143 GCA_007224835.1 Danionella cerebrum | reverse complement strand
GTTTGAGAACACTTTGGCTTCTCTGTTAAAATAAATAACGGAGATAGACGAGTGGATAAATTTAAAGTTGTATGCCGACATTGTTCCACGGAGATCGGGCAGGCAACACATCTAACATTTTCTACTGCTGGAGATATTGTCACTGCAACCAGATCTGTGCTCTCTTCAGAAAATGTGGATAGGTTCATCTTTTTAGCTAAAAACTTAAAACTTGAATAGTTAGTTTTGTTGAAATACAAGCTGGAGCTGTTGCTAGTGTTAAAAGTTTCCAGGTCCTAACTAGTTGCAGTATTTAATTTTTTATTTTAAAAAGTGTTTTTCTTTATAAAGAGTGCAATTTATTTAAAATATCACCCAAATGTGTCACTTTTATTTATTTTATGCAAGAATTCTATTGTGTATTGGCAGCTTTTCAAAATAAAGATTTTGTAAGTTCTTATTGTTTTGTACCGAAAATAAACCAAACCGAACTCTCCAAGACATTGTACCGAACCGATATACTGCATATAGGTTTTACACACTTATTTATATGTATGTGTAGATTTTTCTATGTGGGCTATTCTGAGTACAATTTATTGGTTACACTGACATCTCTGCCAGCTCAGTCATGAATCATTCACCTAAATGTTATTATATAAAGTATAATATCAGAGAACTGACAGCACCACAGTTGAATGTATGAAAATGAGTATATTCAACCTATTGTAAAAATGGCAGGTTAAAAGCGTTCTCTGACTCCTAACTCAACTGGCTCACCTCAATTCTGGAGGCGCATGTACTCAGCCTATGGGGTCACAAAGTTTAGTCTTGGAGGGTTTGTGTCCTGTAGAGTTCAGCTGCACCTGTAATCAAACACACCTGAAGCAGCTAATCAAGATATACTGTGTATCGAGGCAAGTTGGAGCTAAACTCTGCAGGACATCGGAATAAGGACCAGAATTTATGACCCTGGGACCCTGGGTATGACCTACGGTAACCTTCTAGGGACCTCTCTACACCTACAAGTGCAGCCATCAAGACCTGTATGATAATTAAAATGTTTCATATCATGACCACATAATGCTAAATACTTTTTTTAACTAATTTAAAATTAGTATTTATATTATAGTATTTAAATTAGTATTTATTTATAACACTATAAAACAAGGCATTACCTCTTTCGACTTTAACGTAGAGCATATCAATCAAAAACACATGGGAATTCTGTGTGCCAAGTGGAAACACACCCAGCCACCAATCTCCCTTCAATGAACTCACCTGCAAACAATCACCCTGATGAACCCGTCAGCCAATCAGAGCGCACCTCAGATTCACCTCATCCTAGCACATAAAAGTCTCGTACCAGCTCAACCTCGGTTGTCAACTCAACTACGGTTCATGCCTTCTGACTCTCCATGACTGGTTCTGCCATCTGGATGCTCCTTTGCTGTGTCTCTCTTTGGGGTTTTTCTTTGACTCACCTGTCAGCTCCTCCTATTCTTCTGATGACTATCTGCTACTCACTTCCTCTCCTGTAAAAACATTGTAGGTTTGATGTCCTCCTTGCGGTTCACTTCCTGGTTCTATAGACATTACAATGCTGAGGGATGTTCCGGTCAGGGAATGTTATACTTTTGTTAATACTCAAATAAATGTTATATAGTATCTAAACCTGCATTCCTTCTCCATCATTCCAGCCACTGCGCCGTAAACTATATACATTTTAATCTGTGCCAGATTTTTAAGACTCTTTATTTGTTTCCTATGTGTTTTTAGCTGTAAATTTTGTGCAGACCTTACTGAATTATACTGTTCACTGCCATTTCAATCATTCCAATTGTAAAGATATTTTATGCCCATTTTTGTTTTGTGTGCCGTCTTATGTTCCACAATCAACCTTACAAGTCTTAACAAAAGGCGCTTTGAAAAAAATGAATGTTCATGCATGAACAGTAAAAATAAAGATATTTAAGAGGTTCCAACATGGTTTACATGGGAAAAAACAATACCATGCATTAAGAAACTTTGCGGGCAAACTTTGATGTCTCTATGAATATTTATAAGCTGAATTTACCAAATTGGTTGCTATGGGAAACAGTCTGGTTACTATGGAGGGGTCAGTGACATAATATAATGTTCCTCATGGCCCTGTAAGTTTCATAAACCATATTTCCATGTTTCTATTATTTTCCAAAGCTGGGAAAACAATGTGTCAAATTAGTTGCTAATGGTAAACAGCCTACGCTTACATTACACCTCTTCCCCATGCCAATGTGAGTAAAATAGACCGACCCCCGTGTCTCTATAATTTACCAAATACTGAGAGATTAGATACATTTTGTTTGCTAGGGTAAAAAGGTCGGTTGCTATAGAACTGATGGTGAATTTTTCTTGAAAATATTTCAATACATTTTCAATTTCACTGGCCAATATAAGTCAATGGTATTTTTTTTACCCTTTCTAAAGCATGCAGTTCAAATACTTTTGCAAATACGAACAACAATATGTCAAGCCAACATAATTAATTTATTAAAGGGTAATTGTTGAGAATCCTCAAACAAGACGAGAACAGAAAAACGGCATGAGGCTGACATGACCTGCCTTAAGCATTAAAAGCCTTGTCTGACTCACCCGACACAAACACAACACCACTGAACAACACCACATACTAAAATTAGCAGCGAGATCTTTCAGCAAGCACACATTGTTTATGGAGTTGTCTGAAAGTCCCAGGGTAAGCCACAAACTTGATACCGTTGCACAACCTTTATTGAGCAACGGTCCCCTGAAACTCCACACTTTTGATCAGAAACACACTCATGTCAACAAGATCACAACATCAAATCACAACAAGAACACATACTGGAAGGCTGAGCGTGTTCTCAAGAGATCATTCCCTTCTTTGTCAGTGTGTGTTTTTGCGCAGATTGCACCTTATGGCAGGTTTTTGCATGTCTGCATCTGCCCACAGAGTGAAGGCACACAAGCAGCCTGTTTGTGTTTGCGTGTATTGCTGGTGTTGAGCAACAGCATGTCTGCACAATAACGGGGTGTTTGTATTTTGATTTTACAGAAGCATTTTGGATTCTGTCTTTTCCTTTGCCCGTGGGCAAATACAGTCAAACACATCCTGCACCCTCCACCCTCTGGAGGGGAAAGGGCAAATTATGGATTAATCTTTCCAGTTAAAGTACAACCCTTAAGCAAACCAAACAGAGGCCAGCTCACCTCAGATAGCAGCTGACAACTTACAGTGCTTTGTGCAGTGCTTGCTGTTTTGAGATAATTGGCTGTTCTGATGGAAAAAAGTTTCAGGGTGTAACAGGGGGAAACTATTTTGTGATTCACCTTCAAATGCAAATTATTTACTTCTAAAACGATAAATTTCCAGACGCTATCTATATCAAGGTTGAAGAAGTCAAAGTACCCATGATCTCATGCAGTTCTTCAGAAGAAAATTTAGGTTGTGGCTTTTGATATTAAAAACAATGAATTCTGAAAAATGAAATGGTCTGCTTTATATGTACTCTCTCTCTCTATGTATATATATATATATATATATATATATATATATATATATATATATATATATATATATATATATATATATATATATATATATATATATATATATATATATATGGTAAGCAATTGCCGATATTCATCCATGGCCTTGGCTGGAGAATGATTACCACCCAATACAAGTCTGTGGGAAAAAGCTGAACTTTAACAATTATTTCCTTAGAAAGTACAGTATTTACATAAATGGTTTTAAAGCATTTCGAAAGTTATCTATAGGGAACAATCTTCAATAGTTTTTTTTTTGGCTTAAGTTAATTTTTGTGTGGTTCACGATGGTTCGACCCCCCCCCCCCCCAAAAAAAAAGGCGGGACCAAGTGATTGACAGCATTTGCACTGTCAATTCAGATAAGTCGCTCTCAAATTCTTTATAATTACAAAATTATTTGTATATAACAGACTATGTGTGAGAGGGGCGTGTTGTTGTTGTTGCCAGATGGGCTGGTTTGAGTATTTCAGAAATTAATGATATACTAGGATTTTCTCACACAACTATCCCTAGGGTTTACAGAGAATGGTCCTTTAAAATATAAAATATCCAGTTCTGTGAGTGCAAATGCCTTTTGATGACAGAGGAGAATGGTACTTTAATCGTTGAATAGCTAATGCCTACACGCTCTAATAAAATTTTTTTTTTTTTTTAAATCTGTTTAAAAACATTCCCCTCTAAATGATAAAATGCCCTGTGTTTACTTCCCCCATCCTTTGCTTCTTTTTACTTTCTAAATGGAATGTGTTTCACCTGACCTTAACCCCCACCCCCATCATGCTCAAACTAAGGGGAATTCCTCCCACAGATGGAGATAAAGCAGAGCTCAGAGTAAACATAGGTGACCTGCACTTGTCAATGTTCCTTCGGGCTTGTATATTAATTTATTGAGGCTCTAAATGGAGGAGAAACATGTCCATCAAGACTGAACCCAGACACTTCACAGGAAGAGTGGGAATCCAACTCAATGAATGCAAACGTTCAAGAATTGTTTTGTTTAATCAAACATATGATTAATGCTGTACAACCTGCAATGGAGGCCACAGTTTACCTTATTGATGCGTTTATTACAGTGTTTTTTTTCTAACACCATGACATACTCTACGAAGCATATCTGAGAAAGAAACATTATTGAATATGGTTGTCCTAATGTATTTTTTTGTAGAGTTCTTAAAAATGTACATTTACATTTTAAGTTTTAACTCATCTATAGTTTTAAAGTAATGCTGACTAACTCTATCAAATGTTCAAGTAATTAGTATTATTTTTTTCGGTTTTATTTTATTTGTTTGTTTTCTTTTTCATTTCTTTAACCGCAAATGGTTTTGTTACTTGAAGTTGCTATGAGTAAACATGTTGTATGAGGGGGAAAAAAGAAATTATATATAATTTAATTGCGAATTTTGTGACAATTTGGATTCCTGTGGAATACCTAATTTATAAGATTTTTCCACTTTATTTACTGAACAGTACACATATAGTACACATATTCAAAAAACAGGAATCATAATTCCTCTAAGCTCTGGGCCATTGTCAGGGATTCTGTGTGCCCGGAAGAGACATAGTCATCAATCAAGATTCCCTCCATGAGTTCACCCCCAGACAATCACCCCAGGGAGAACACTCCTTCATGTTTATCCATGCACCTTCTCAGTTGTCAGATATACAGTTCATGCTCCCTGACTCTCCATGATCGCTTCCTGACTTCTTGGATTTTGTAGCTTGGATTGCTTTCTCTTTTGGTTTTCCACCATCTGCTCCTGTGTTTCACTCTGGTTTTCTCCACGCTGCTGTTGATCAGAAGAGTAACACTGAGGAACTTTCCCGTTAAAAACAAATTATCTCTGGCTTGTTGTATATATTTCGAAATAAACTTTTAAATAGTTCCTCACATCTTGTCCCTTCTTCGTCCTCCAGCCACTTAGACAGTAATATCCAGTATTACAAAACCCACATTTGAAATTTGAGCAAATATATCTATTTCCATCAAACTGTATATACATTTTAGAAAAGTTATCATTGTTATCTAACATGTGTTTGGAACATGGCAGCTGGTTTCAACCTGTGATTGCTGGTTTCTTGTAGACCAACTCTTTGAGCAGCTAACCTTAGGTAATAGGATTGAATTCATCGTTGAACTGGTCAATTCAGATACAAATGTTCCTCTGACAACCTTTACAACCCGGATGCTGCTATTTATGACAGAGCTGTTAGTGTGCGAGAGAGGCGTACTGATGTAAGTGAAAAGAGACATACTGAGGGGAAACTCAAACAACCCAGGCAACCCTTATCTTCGTCTTGCCACTCCTGTACACAAAAGGCTGTGGTCTTTCTCTATGCCCACACCAATGCACTCTATGTGTTCCTTTACTCACAGAATCCCCATGTATTTCATTGGAAAATGACGCATTTCCCATCTTATCAGTGACACCAGCCTGTTCCTTTCTTTAACATTAATGTCCAGCTTCTCTATAGCAAACATATGCTGGAAAACAGATTAATTTCCACCGGGTTCAATAGGCATATACAGTACACCCCACTACATTTGACAGAAAATCTTTAGTTTCCCTCGGAATCAACATCTTCTATGATATATAATACTCCGACAGATGTGTGCCATTGATTGCAAACAAGATTTGTTCATTTGCACAAACAAAATAATGATTTTTCCCAACAAATTCATTCAAGCCCATGTTTCAAAAATTGAGAATTGCATCCCAATTATAATCTTAGGAGAAAAGCCACACTTGAAGCCCTCTACATACTGATCCAAGAGATTTGAGAGATTGAGATTTGTACAAATATTCAGATGGCTTCTCCATCTGAAAATACTGATGCAACGATGCTCCCTGCCTGAAGATGCCATTTTCGGTACAACAGATGCACTCCACACCACACTGGTTAACAGGAAAGAAGATGACGACAGAGAAGAATTCAAAGTATTCAACATATAGAAAAAAACATGGATGTCAAACAGTTTATACTGTTAGAGTCTTCTGTTTCCTGTTTGAAGTCGCTATGAACATGTGGGGTGAGCTCCACAGAGTGGCTCTTTCACGTCCTACTCACGCTATCAAACGAGCCAGCTTTCATTAGTCTTCCCCTGGTAAAAAAATGGATCCATTATGGCAGGGCAAACTCTTTTTCGTTGACACCTTTTGTTCAGTCCCATGTGTGATATCTTATTGGCGCCCATGAATTTGTTCGCCCAACAAATTCAGATCTGATCTCAAGACTACAAAATTTGAATTAGCAGGCATTCAACCACAGATCAGTCTAATGATTATTTTAAGATGACTCCAGCAGAGAAGGGACCATAAAAGGGCATTACTTCACGAAGAAAAGCCTTTCCCATGTCATATTCAGCAATGGCTCCCCATGGAAGAGAAATGTCACAAAATCTGAGAAAGGAAATAATTTCTTTACACACAAAAAAGTTTGCTACAAGAACATCAACATGTGCCAAAATTTAGGAAAGATGGAAGGGCAACCATCTTATAAGGCCGCCCAGACCATCCATGGGAGTTAACATCCTGACAGATGATTCTGTTTATGGTTGATGGCTGGCTTGTCTGATGGTGTCCAACAACTGAAGGCCATGTCATGCAGACTTCTATATGCTGTGAAGGAAATAAATAAAAAAGCAGAAGGTTGAGTAAAGTTACAGAGAGAAGGGGAGTGAGCACAAGTAAGCAAGATGTTTAAGGAGCACCAGAGACCCCACATCTCTGCAGAGGGTCTTATAACATTGAAACCAGATGCAGTCATGTGTATTCGTGTAATATTCTGTAGGTGTGTGTGTGTGTGTGTGTGTATGTGCCTGGGTGCATTAGAAGGGGATGCCGGAGTTATATTTAGAAAGCCCATCCATCAAACAGACAGTTTGAGATGAAGTTCTTGATGTAATGGTACATTGGATCTCCTCCAGTTTTTCCCTGGTTCAGACTTTCAGTCCATTTGGTTCCCTTTGCCACACACAGTCACGGCACACTGTGAAATCTTGATCTCTGGTCTGTGCATCAGGACAGCTTCTTCATGAAATACATGATTTACCAGTTGCTCCTAATGTCCTTACTTTCTGCCAAGCTTGTAGCGATTGTGCGCATCTACTAGATTATGGGAAGTCATTGGTGTCATAAAGAAGTGTCGTTTTCGAAAGGCGAAAGTGTTTCAAACATCGGGCAGCACTAAATACGACTTTGTAAATCATCAGCAGAGCACCAATATTATTGCAGTTTCTATTGTTCTTCAATAACACTAGGGCTGCAACAAACGATTATTTTGGTAATCGATTAATCTATGGATTTTTAGACCGATTAGTCATCGATTATTTCAATGATTAATCAGTAGCCTCTGAACGATTATCCTGCTTTTTCAACTAGTTAAAATAATGAGTTACAAATATTCTAACTAATAAATAAAAAAAGAAAATCACTTAAGCTTTTGAAATAGGTGTTTTAATGAACTTTGAGCCGACTAAACAGGTCATTCTCTTTAAGTTTTCTGATTCTGTTACACTCAAATTACACACAAATGCTCTCTAAGCATTGTTTACATGTTTTGTTCTAATTCAATAGAAAAAATAAATAATCAGCTGCATTACAGACAAAAAGAAAGTTGAATGTGAACATATCTTGACAGCAGCATTAATAATTGTTGGTTTACCACTCGTTTTAGTTCATCAAAAGTAATATCCCAGGGAAATACACAGTTATGAAACTAGATTTTTGGAGGGTGATAATCTAATAATTCTTAGAAAATCTGGCAACATTTCAAAATGTAAGAAACAAATAAAGATAATTTTAGAATCAGCATAAGATAATGAATGGTGTGAGAAAGAAATGCTTTGGTGTGTGTCTCATTTTATTTCTACTTTTGACTCTTAAAGCTATTTAAATGAACTTTCCCCATTGTGGGATAATTTTTTTTTTCCCATAATGTGAATGGATCTATACATAGCTTTTTATTTTATACCAACGATTTTACTTTGTTTAGCCTTCTTTGTTAATTATTCTAAAGAATACGCAAATAAAATATAAACATCTAAAGTTTGTATAATGCTGGACATTCATACATTATTACAATATTCACTGTTGTAAGCAATTTGCTTTAAGCGATTGCATTCTTTTTATTGAACAATATTTATAGTTTTACAATGTGTTACAAGTAAATTTGACATCTACGCGGCATATAAGCAAAATAAAAATCAAAACGTCTTCACGAGTAAACATTTTATTTGAATTCTCATTGGCTTAGTCTGTGTAATCACGTGATTGAATGTGCGTTCACGCAGAGGGGAGTCAGAATCTGCCGGGGAGTCGAAAAATGGCACAACACCGGGATGCTTCCTCTTTAAGTGCTCCAACATGCATGTTGTGCTCCCGTGAAAATCAAGTTCCGCCTTGCATGTATTGCACACGACAGCATTTTTGGTTAAGTAAAACTTTCCCAAACCTTACTCGTTCGGAATCATTTGCACTCCATCTTAATTCGCACTGAGTTTTCTTCTACCGCAGTAGCATTCATGAGGGCTCACACTCTTGGTATCACACTCTAGTGCTACAGCGCCGTAGCGCTCAAATCGCGACATGTGACCCTTACATTAGATCACATGACATTAAATGAATACTCGACAACACAAATATTTGTCGACAATTTTTTATTGTCGACAATGTCGACTACTCGTTTCAGCCCTAAATAACACAATAATTTATGACACCATCGGCTTGCCACAATACACCAGATAAAGAGGTCGTGACATTTTGAGCCTTTTATTTGCTTTTTTAGTGATTTCTAAGAATGGATTGTATAAACAATACAAACATGGAAGTTCCAGAACAAAAACAAGTTTCTTTCTTTCAAAAACGGGTTTGATAACGTCACACAAGTCCCATTGTAACGTATAAGCCATACATGAAAGGGCCGATTACCCTCCCCTGGAAGTGATATAGAAGTGTGTCCATGTTCTAAAAGTTCTAAAAGAAATGTTTGAAAAACAGAGAGGTCACATGTACCAGACTGAAATGCAAAATCGAGATTTTTTTAAATCTTTTAAGGTATTTTTTTAATCTTTTGGGTCCAAATAAAGCAAAAGGAAGCATCGTTTGAACTAAAACCACTGTTTATTTACGCCATCTATGCCTTTGTGACTCCTTTAACACTTCACGTTGCCCTGGATGCGTCTCGGTCATTGGCTGCAGGCAATCACAGACATTATTTCAGTCAGACCACATTTCACATTGTATGACTGACTGCGACTCGCCGACTGATCTAGGTATTTAAGGTTGACCTCCAAACACTAAATGGAGAACCATGTGACCTCGCGTAGTTTTCAAGTAACCCAACCATTAGCAAAGGGAATCTATGACTACAACAGTCTACTGATGTTTCATCTTTTGCTTTTTTTTTGCTATCGATTTTGACCTGAAAATCAGAACAATCCTACACAAAAGCAAGTTGAATAAATAACATAGTATATATATATATATATATATATATATATATATATATATATATATATATATATATATATATATATATATATATATATATATATATATATATATATATATATATATATATATATATATATATATATATAATATATATATATATATATATATATATATATATAAACCCTATGTCTGCTTTGAGTGGTGTTTAGATGCAGTGTACATGAGAGTTTGTGAGAGAGTGCCTCTTTTTTTCTCTCTCAGCCTCCCAGACTCCCTGGCCTAATTAAGATGGGTTTGCACAAGGAGTTTTCCTCAGAAAACTGAGGTTTGTTTGTATTTAGTATAAATGCCTGAAGATCAGACTCGGCTCAGAATCTAGAATCTAGAATCAGAATCTAGAGAAAACATGGTACAATGATCCCTTCCACAGAAAACACAGTATCAAACGCATAGATTTACATTTGAATTTTTCACATTGACACACCTGGACTGGAACCATTTTCTTCACAGCTGGTTTAGTCATGAGAATATTTCAGTACCAACAGGTGTGAAGATTAAAGGAGGTGTCTAATGACACCTGTGTACTCTGCCTGGTTTTTATTAGCAGACACAGACTGTTGAGTGTAAACCACAGAGCCATCTCTAACAGGATAATCAGTTAAACTGTTTACAAACACGCCGTCTCAGACAGGAAATATGAATCATTACAGTGAGTCAGTACATCGTGTGACACACACAGGAGTTTGCATGTGTGTGTGGAGGAAGAGGGAGTCCTGGGAGATACACTGGACTCTTTGTGTGCTGGAGAAAAACAGCTTCAGAGCGAGCGCTGATCCTCTGTGCAAACACAGGGTGTGCTGGACAGGCTTGTGCGCTTCAAATATTTCTAAACCTTTTCAAACTAGAGCTCATAAGTTAATGTACCCTGAAAATTTGTATGATTTCTTGGTAAATCAATTAGGAGACCCTTATTGTAATGGCCAGTTTCGCATTACTGTACAAATGCCACAAAGTAGCCCTCTTACAATATGCCAAACAGCTCAGAGACTTCTAGACAGTGCTTAATTTGTAAATTTGAAGTTACTGGAACACAACAGAACTGGGGTGACGGACAGGGGGGGGGGCTGGCCCAAAACAGTTGCTGGAACACAAACAGAACGCAATGGTTCAGTGTCTAACATGCCTACTTTTAAGCAGCATGACTTACATACATCATTTACAACATAATTTAAGACATATACACACAAAAAAACCTTTAGATTACTTTCAACACAATTTATCTTAATCTTCAATATCATGTTAAATGGCCGTTTTAGCCTTTTTACTCACCTTTTTAGTTGTTTAATAACTAACTGCAGTTCTGGCTTGCTTTGGAGCAACATGACTTGAGTCTTCATTTCTTTTAAAAAAACGAAAGCAAACTTGATTGTCTTTTAGACATGTTAGCACGAAGGAGTCAGGACACTTTTTGTTTTGGCCAAATGCCGCCTAAAAATAAGTTACGTACAGGACGTAAATTACCCAGCATCCTTTTCAGACTTGCTAGTAGTGCATTTTCTTTATTATTATTATTATTATTATTATTATTTTTTACTTTATACAATGCACAATAAAGAAAACACACTAACACAATAATTATTAATTATTTTATTTTATAATATTTTTATCTAATCGCTAATTTCCACATAATACAGGCCGGCCTGCCGACTGCAGGGGACAGCACCAGCCTACGACGAAGGCAGCCTGGCACACCATAGGCGAGTGCTCTGTATATTCTTGAGTCGGGGGAATGCATTGTAGTACAGTAGAGTGAAAAAGGTGGGCAGGAATTGGGCAGATAAAGACAAATGGGGTCAGATAATTACCGGATCCCAGAATAAAATTTTCCGGATCCTTGGATACCAGAAATTGAGAGAAAACGGATTGCGTTCCGGCAAACGGCAGAACAAATTAAGCACTGCTTCTAGAACAAGGTTTTTTGAAGTTATTTGAATTTTTTTGGCTTAACCATAAACGCTACATTTGGAATGGAACACAATCTGAGTCAGCATGTTATCAAAGAATAATGTATAGAATGTAATGTAATGTAAGAATAAATTCATCAACCCGGAAGCTGCAAATGGGATGTTACTGGACATTCCAACATGACAACGACGATGATTGGTTACACCAGACGTAGGTAAATCTTTCGGAGTCGTCATCTCAGTCTCCTGACCTCAGTATCAATGAAATTAACCAATCCGGGGAGAATTCAAACAAGCAATTCATGCAAGAAAACTAAAGAATTTACAAGAGTTGAGGCTTTTTGCCAAGAATGGGCTGCATTACCACAAGAGGAGATAAAGAACCTCATCGACAACTACCTCAAGAGATCTCAGGCTGCCATTAATGTCACTGGGGAAAATATAGAATATCAAGAGCTAAACTTTTGATCAGGGTCATTGGTATAGTTGCTGTTCTCATTATGATTAAAAAACAGTAAACACACTTGCTTGACAATAAATGGCTTCACCCAACCCTTTAACTAGGGTTGGCATTTGTGGCATCATTCAAATTTTCTGAGAAATCGAAAAATCAATTTTCTGAGAATGCCCAAGAAATCAAACATTCTGCCAGGATATGTAAACTCATGAGCACAACTTTATATTCTTTTAACATAAAATTAAATGTATATTCGTTGTACAATAAAAAGTGTGTTGTGGAATTATTATTGATTTTGGATTATAATATTGTATTAGAATAAAAAGAAAATGATCTTGAATCTATCAACTTTTAAATCATTGACCAATGACGGCTACAACCATGTAAAAATCTTTAAAAAGAGTAATAATTCTGTCGAATCTATGGCAAATGTGCTATGAGGCAGTCAAGGTCAAGACTCAATAGAAAACGAAATGGAAAAGAAGCTAAAAGAAGACGAAACAAGAAAAGTCTTGAGTGCGCAACTGCAAGTTTTACAAAGATGATCAAAAGGGTGAGTTTTTTGGGGAAGAGCTAGAATGTAGAAGTTGACATGGAAAGTGACTGGAAAACTATTGATGAAGCTAAAAGTAGACATAGCCAACATGAGAACTCTCAAAAGTGCGCTTTTTGCACGGAGCAAGAAAGTAAAACACTAAACCGAAACTATAGATGAAGTTAAAAGTAGGGGTGGTCAACACAACTCTTGAGAGGCTGCAACTCAAAAGTTAACGAAGATAATTAAAAGGTTGGGAGGGGTCTAAGGTTTGTGATGTCATAAACATTTTGACTCAGGATCAGGAACTGAAATGAAAATAGATGCTAAATGTAGACAACAACAGAACTGGCTCTAGAGAGGGATCAAGGGTGGCTATAAAGGCATGCAGAACAGGGTGCAGGTGAGGAGGAATACCAGGGTGCAGGTGAGGAGGCAGACAATGAGCAGGTGATCAAGAGTGCAACAAGTCAAAACAATTTGGTTTCTCTATAGTCTGAAATGTCAACTTCTCTTTGATAAGAAATCCAAATTTCTTTAGATGGTTTTATTTTTACTTTATTTCAGTGTAATCTATTGTCGGTTGCAGTTTATGGTTATTTACTCCGAAAGAGAAAATGAATTCCTCAGGATTTTCAACTTAATTGCCTTTTTCTGCCATATTTGAAGGGTGCATTCACACAAAGCAAGCATGTGTAGAAATGAAGGAAGGGGGGTTTATTGGAACACTCAACACTTATGTGCTATGAACGCACCTTTGTTTGGCAAAATCCCATACACACAATAAATGCTTTGCTGTGATTGCTGGCAGTTTGCCGAGTTAAAGTCAGAATTTGCTGAACCATCAAAGCCTCAATCAGTACCCTGGTTGAGTTTCTTGATTGTATGCATGTACTCACGTGTTTCTGTGCTGGAACCAGTTTCTTACCGTATCTCACACTAGAATCAGCCGGGACCTGCAAATAACTCTTCTTCGGGCTTAAACAAACAGTATGCCTGCCAAATCTTCACCTACCATTCGTTTTTGCTGTAAAACTGTCAATGCTGTTATCATTGAACTCATATAACTTTTGATTTTAATTAAATTCTGGTGTTTTTACAGCTTGTTTACCACCATACAAACACCTGGTTGAATCAGAAACGGTCTTTGATGCTGCTGCTGTTTCTTTCTGGTGGCTGCGAATTTAAAGAAAAATAGAATTAAGTTCTGTATTAATTATGAGAAGTGTGTTTCAAATACGGCATCAAATCTACCCAGTAAAATATGTTTTAGAAAAATGCCACTTAAATATTAAATCCAGGTATGAATTTTGCAAACTATAAAAAGGAAACTAGTATAATTTTTCATTGTATTTATACATTTTTGGGAGGATTTGAGATTTATGCAAATAAACATTAGATAATAAGGTTCAAATTTCTTTAGTCATTGTACCGTTTTAAGTGAACATTTAAATAATCCCATTCATCTTGCTGGGAAAGTATTCTATACATAAGAAAAATAAAAGTAAACCAAATTTGTCACATTGTATCAATGTTTTTAACATAAACATTCATTTTCTGAGTCAAACCAAAAAAGGTATAAAGACATATAATGCATATAACAGTAATATTGTAATCATCTGGTACTTTTTATTTTTATTTTACAGTATGTGAATGTGTCATTGTATCATCTACCATTGGCCTTAACTTCGGGGGTGGCAAGGTGGTGCAGTGGGCAACATTGTGACCTTTATGTTCTCCCCATACTCCGTACTCCAGTTTCCCCCACAATCCCAAAAACCTGCAGTTAGGTTGATTGAATAATCTAAATTCCCTTTATTTGTGACTGTTTGAGAAAATGTGTGTGTTTCACTGCAATGGACTTCAGACCTGAAGTTACCTGGAGATCAACAGACCCCGGTGACCCTGAAACATAATTGAATGAATTTAATTGTTCTTTAACTTTGGGAGGAAATTATTTTGTGTGATCAAAGTAGCTTTAGTGCTATGAACTCCATATTTATTCTTTTGTTTTTTTATTAAATGATTCATAAGCACAATTAGTACTACTCAAATACTGTGGTTACATATTTGTTTTACAATTACTTTTATCATCCTCAGATTAAATTGGTTTACATTATAAGTTTTATTTAAATTAAAAAAATTTTCTTCACCTTTTCTGGCTTCACGTAGATCAGAACTGTCAAAAGAAGCAGTAGCTCGAACAGTTCGTACGCTGTGCATTGGTGCCCCCAGTGGCCAGAGTGGGTCATGACACCCCTGTCTCGGCGGATCTGGATTGGCTCCAGGGGCAGACAGCAGACGAGCATTCAGCAAGAGCCGCTCTGCTCCTTCACAACTGGCGCAGCTGCTGCCAGAGCTGAATCACCAAACCTTACTTCCACGCTTGCAGAAGGACAAGAGACGGACAATAACTTACACACACAAACACACACCGGCGTTGCTTAACTGGGAGCCTTTGTGAGGAGTTTTTGTTTGCTTGGGACAACCATATTGTCTGTGGATTTTACTGTTTTGACACTAAAGGGTAATATTCACTGGATACTTCAATGCTGGATATTACAGCTCTAAGGTAACTTATACACATTACCTTGTGGTAAAGCGTCTTTAAATATAATAAACCCTGGTATTTTGTACCATATAGAGTAAGTCCATGTTTCTCAGCCACGCGCGAATTTGAAAATGTTTGGTGGCGATTTTCAGGTCGAATTTCTTCAGTGTACCGTCCAAAAAGTGAATTTAATTAAATTTAATTAATAGTATTATTGTCTGTCTGACAATATTTTACCAATATATTTTATATTATTTGAAGTAATTGAAGAAATGGGTCGGTTTGGGGGCTGTTTGGTTCTTTTGGCACTCAATATATAAAGATGTATTGTTGATATTAAATAGTTTAATTGTTTTAAAGCCAGATTTAATATTTCAAATACATCTTTATCATTTAATTTAGATGAAATCCAAAACTTTGCAAGAGTCACTAAAAACATTTTTTTGTGTGTTTCAGGTTTTAAGTAAAACAGCAGGACCTCCTGTGTGGCTCTGAAATGGAATTTTAACTTTGTACCAGTCATTGTGTCTTTCCTGTGGGAGTAAATTCAGCTGGTTCAAGCATATCTGGGCTCTTCCAGAAATGGTGGGGCATTTACATCTGCAAGCTATGGATGAGAGTTTGAAAGGAAAGAACCGAGAGGGACTGCTGGATAGTCCGGATTCTGGACTCCCTCCGAGCCCTAGTCCACCCTTCTACTCTCTTTCGCCGGGGATACTCGAGTCACGCTCGGGCAGCTGTTCAACCCCTACTGAGCTGCAAGGAGAATGCAGAAAGGAGACGCGCGAAGGCAAACTGGTATGCTCACTCTACATCTAGACTTCAGAAGGACATGCTCTTGATCAACATCCTTGATTTGCAGTGGAAACTTTCCCTCTGGTTTTGAGGACAGATTTAGAGAGCTCGACCCTGGTTTGTCCAGGAAGACGATATTGATCCTAGGACATGCCCTTTAGTTATATTTTGGTTAAATTCTCAATTTCTTAAGAACAACAATATTGTAGCACTTTTCATGGCTAATGGAACCACAAAAATAAATGTGTTTAAGGGATCATAATCCAAATGTATTTACCTGAAAACAAAAACAGTAGTTACTGACCAAAATTTCAACAGAAATCACTTGATAATTTGGTGGGGGACAATTGCTTGTACAAGGAGAGTTCCTTGCAAACAATATTTACTTTGGTGCAGATCCTAAACCATATCCATTTGAATGAGAATAAAAATCCTAAAAGATCCTAAAGATCTTCTTCAACTCTGGAACTTTTCCATTTCTTCAACACCTTAAAACAATAGGTTCATTTTACATTTTAAATAAAAGAAAATACTGTCAACGTTTTTAAAGGTTTGTGTTTTTAAAGGTTCCTAGGTGATTGGGAATCCTACAGATGTGGGAAAAGAACAGTAACCAATTTGTAACAAAATGTCATCATATAATTATTAAACTAGTTATTAGTCACTAGTCTATTAGGCCCATTTATGTTCCTCAATATCAGTCACAAAATGCAGCTTATGGGTTGATCGTTTTAAAGGACTTTGAGCTAGTCCAGTGAAATCTCAAGACACTCCCTCCATACATCTCCCCCTTGCCAAAGGTTATCAAAGCACCCTAGGATACCTGGTTGACCAACAGTAGGGCATTCCATGTTAAAAGAAACGCCTATGAAAGAAAAAACACCACTGCTTACAGGTAAATAGTTCTGCTGGAGAAAGAATGGAACTCATCAGTACAATTTGCTAACAAAACAGCTCATATTTGATTATTCTCTCAGATTGGAGCGACCAGAGCAGTATTCTAAATCAAATGCATCTCTCTGGACCCTGAATAAACTTTACTAGTTAAGAAACCTCCTTTGTACCATATCTGTACAGACTATGTACTATAATGTCAGATCTACTCGTCTACTTTTTAAAAACAATTGTTTATGATCATGAATATGATAATCCTTTATGAGGAGCAGAGAAAGGCAACATCTTATAACATTTTCAAAGTATATATTAAAATAAACATTTACACAATGCAACTAATATATAATGGTTTCATTCTAAATTGTGAAAATACTCCATAAATATATTGTGTTCGCTTTACATGTAATTATAGACATAAAACCCTTTTATAAGATTAGGCGATTAATCAAAATAATTGCTGTCTAATATGTAATGAGAAGGGCCAATTGAGAGAATACAGAGTTTTCCTGAATACTCACATAATATCAAAGAGTGCCGTTCTCCAGAATGAATAGAATGAACTCTATTCACATATAAACAATTGCCAAAAATTGTAACTATATGCATGTAGATGGGGACCGTAGGCTCTGTGATTGGTCAGTTTAGTAGTTGAGGCTTTCTGGTGTTGTGTCAGGGGACTAGCATCATATCAAGCCGTCACAGGGGAAGAATAATACACACAAGAAGCTTCTCTCTTCTCTCCTTCCCCATTTTAATTTTAACTGATTTGAGTGACAGTAATTGTTTTTCAAACAACAATTTAGTCAAGCTCCTACGCTCAGTTTGAGTCGCCATTTTTGTTTAGTGCAACACAACAAAATGTGAATGAAGAAGAAACCTGGTAACCACACTACCAACTAGTGTTTAGTGGAACGCACAGAAGAACGCCAAAATGCTTGACGAATAGAGTAAACCCAACTTTATAGTTAAAAAAAAAAATAAACCCAGTTCTAAGGAAGTAGTTTCATGAAATAAATTGCGTCTTGTCTCTAGCTGCGTTTCCATCCAGCTATTTTTATATGTATTTTGGAATATCACATAAAAAACCCTAGATGGAAATCCCAAGATGCACAGGAATTGTGAAATTCCACATAAAAAAATAGTGCGCACAACTGAGTAGGATAAACTTTTTAACCAATAAGAAAAAAATGTACATAAACTACAATGGAAACACATTTAACAAATAAATCCCTATTCACTGCAATGGCACTGCAATTTTCTGTTGGAACTGGGATTGGATGGAGAGGCATTATTGGACTAACCAATGGACCGATTTCATCTGAAATATTATTTTGGTCATTCTAAAATCTCTATCATTAAAGTGGTTTGGGATTATCTCCTCCCAGAACTGTTTTGACCGGCTGTGTTCCCAAAGAGCAGTCTCCCGCCTCCAACAGCAAGAAACCTGTGCATATTTCATTTCGTCTACGTGTTCTAAAACGCAAATACGTTATTATATACAAAAACCCTTCTCCTAACGCAGCAACTTCCATTTTTCATTTGATATTTGGTTTATCAGGAATTGACAATTTTGTTTTCTTGGACTCGTTAAATGGAAACAGTGCTTTATTTTGCAAATATTTTATGCTATCTTCCAGTTTTGTGCTTCAAATTGAATTCGCATCCTTGGATGGAACACTGTTCTATTCTACTAATTTACAACCATTTTAATGGAAACTGTGATGAAACCTATAGTAAAATGGGCATGCAAACCTATCCAAAACAAGTTGTTTCAGCTTTAGAACTATGAGAGGCACCAGAGGAACAGTGGTAAACCAATGAAATAGGTAAACCAAAAAATAATGGGTTGTTTCCCCATCAGATATTACTCAGAATTTCAAACCTGTATAGGTCTATAGCAGGGGTGTCAAACTCAGTTCCTGGAGGGCGACAGCCCTGCACAGTTTAGCTCCAACCTCAGCTAAACACACCTGATGCAGCTCGTTAGGTCCTTCAGGCTGTCTGAAAGCTTCAGGTGTGGGTCTCTCTGAACAGGGTTGGAAGTAAACTCTGCAGGGCTCCGGCCCTCCAGGAATGGATCCCGACACCTGTGGTCTATAGGATTCATTGTGCGAAGTGAGAAGTCACCGTTTGTGATATTTGGCTAAGTCATAGTCACCATGGACACAGATGATGTTTGCGAACTGTAAAGAAGCTTGACGTCAGTTACTGATTGCCAACAGAGTCTGAATGAAATGGAAAGTTTGAAGGTTACGTGTAAATTGGATCGAGAACATGGATGAATACACAAGTACATTAACCAATGTGGAGGGCAGGCACAAATAATAAGACATACTAGAACACAGTCCTGAAATAGAAAGACCTTCAGGTACTCATGCCTCTCCACAGACTCTTAATGAAGTGAGGATGACAAGGAGTGGCTACCGAGAGATTTTGTAAACAAGTTGACCTTGTGTTTGGTGAGTGTGGTCACTGTAACTGATCTCTCTCTGTTCCTCTTTCCTTTTTAGCAACATGCACGAGAACACTGTATGTGCAAATAAACAAGCATCGCAGAGAATCAGATGCTCATTAATGTAGTATGCAGTATTACTCGACAGTGCAAGCTCACGTGACTGAGAGTCTCAGAGTCTTATTTCTAACGTCCATATTTGGTGTGATCATTTGTTCACTGCCCTTAGACGTATTTAAATAAGCTCCTTAAATGGTATTTCACAGTTCCTTACAAACCAACTGAAGCCTTGAATAGTTCTGTTTGTAGTATTAAAGGTAAAGAGAAGGTGCTGGGCTTGTGTTTGTTATTCCAGAAAGACTTTGTTCTAGCACGAGAAGAATTAAATACTGTAACTAAACACAAACTTCACCATACGAAACGTGCTTGCACTTGTTGGAAGAATGCTATAAAGAAGTGTTTTTCTCTTCAATCTCACATAAAATGTTAAGTGCTCATTCACCGTTGTTATGCTTGTGTAATCGAAAATACAGTAGATAGCACTGTATGCAAATGCAGCTCTGTCTTCTGGCAGTGTATGGAGACCAACTGCTCCTAAAAAAGATACACAAACACACAAAGCCATCATTGTGCATTGTGCACTTAGTGCATTTTGACATTCACCTTGAGAGTCTCGCTTTAATGTCATACATGTTGTATGAAAGTGTATATTTGGATATTCCTAAGCATTTTGTGACAGCTGCTATGTTTGTGGTTGTGCTCCTACAGTGTGACATGTTAATACAAATCTATTTTTGTGCGGCTGGACTAATGGCAGAGCTGTTGCCGTCAGTTACATAAGAAACGGATGACCTCTGTTCATTGAAATAAAGCAAGTGAAGGGTGCAGTGCCATCTTAGAAGTAGGGTTGGGTATTGTTTGCCTTTTCGATATTGGTTACTAGGGAGAATGACTTTATCGTGCTATGAATAATTGCTAAAGTTTTCATGATCATCCTTTGGGAAGAACAAGTTAAAAATAAACCAACGTCAGAGTTTTTCCCTCATAGACGCAACAAAAATGCAGCACTCCTCCTTCTGCATATCATATATATTGTCATACGAATGTATTAATATTTCAACACGCCTGGCATTCACATTTCTTCAAGCCAATATCCAATACATGCTCCCTATTTTTGTTTATTCATTTAAAATGTAAATTTTTTTAAGATGTGTATTCATGGTTGATGTGAATTCTATCAAAAGCTATATTTGTTTATCTGTTTATATACATACATATATACAGTGGAACAGTGGTACCTCGAGAAACGAATGCTTCACATTACAAAAAACCCAAGATACAAAGGGTCTCTCAAAAATTATTCGCTTTAGGATATAAAAAAAAAATCCAAGATATGAAAAACAAACAGTTCTTCTCTCCTATCCGCTTGTTAAGTCTGACATCACACTGTGGTTCCGGGTCACTTACCATTGACTGACAATGGTAAAAGCTGCTGAAACTTTGATAATCACAACAAAAACACTATTGATCACCAATAATGTGCTATGACAAAAGTTAGAGTCAAGGCGTCCTAAAAGAAATATCGTTTATAAAGTGGAAACTGCTGATCTATAGCGCTAGTTATGGGAGAACCCATCCTAACCCCTGCCATCTTTTACATCTTACAAAGTGCAAAAAAAGAATCCAGTTGACTGAAGTACACCCATCTATTGGATTGCATGAAGAAATAGAAGGATGTGAGAAAGCTTCAACCACAGAAGATCCGTGGTTAGTCCTCCAAAATGTTTGGAACAACCTTCCAGCCGAGTTCCTTAAAAAAAAAGTGTACCCAGAAGAATCACTGCAGCTTTGAAAGCAAAGATTTGAGTCTGACCTGATTTAATGACCAATGCAACGAAAATGCATTGAAAGTGCTACCACAAGAACTGAATAGATTCCAAAACAGTGATTCTATGTCTAACTATTTCCTTAAAAGTGTTCCTATAGCATCAACATATATGGACAGTCATATATCTAACATTCTCTGAATTTAGCTATGTGAGCGATGATGCTCCCCAGTGTTGGAACTATGAACTCTGTCAGTTTCACTGTCCCAGCTCAGATCAGAATTAATTAATGCCAGGCAGCACATTGTGTAACAGGACAGTGGGCATTGCATCCGTCTTGGATTACACAGACACTTGTCTGGGAACAGTTGCATGCTCAGAAGTGCTCTCTCCTAATTATATAACCATATGTACCAGAAACGCTCAAATACCTTGATGCTAGAAACGGAAATGTCCTAATTGAAGTCAGTGTTTTTTATGGCAACTTAAAACAATTATTAATTAATCAATCGGAAAATTATTGTGTCTGAGGGATGTGAGATTTTGAGTTTTTAAGTTGATTGAAAAACTGAAAAACTAATGCACAGATGACATGATTTCCCAGGAAAAACGAATGAATATTGAATAATTTAAATGTTGTAGATAGAAGTTAAGCGTGTTTTTATTCTCTATTCATAGATTTACCTTGTTGCTTTTAGCTTCATGGCTTCAGTAGCAATTGTATTGCTCATAATATGAAGTCAGATACATTTTATGTTTACAAAAACGGTTTATTATTAATTATTTCCTGTAGGTAGCAATGAAAAATGCAAAATAAATTTTTTTTACGGACTTTTTAACATAAAGAAATAGTCATTTACCTTAGTAGCGTTTAAGATTAGACAAGTTTGTAGGACTTGAACCCCAAGTTAGCTTTTACCTCACTATCTCACGCTTATATATGTCCAACCAACCTCTCACTCATTGGCCGAGAAAATCCTTCAAGGACTGAGTATCTGAGTATCCATGTTTTTTGGAACTGGAGCTCAGGATATGGCTAGATATTCCAAGAATTAAATTTTATTATGTGTCAGAGACAGGGAGTGAGCCTGTACATGCTGCACTCTGAGCAAGGTGCGAAGCATGCACATGGTGCATGTGTATCTGTCGATTTCTGGAACAGGTGGAGGCACCGGCTCTTTTATTGTCAATGTGGGCAAAACTACACACTGTATCTGGGCATAAATTCAAAAACAATCATCTTGTTTATCAAATTTTAATTTGCTTAGCACTGAAATGTCACTGTCCATAATTTTTTAACATGAATTACATTATCTTAGTAGATTCAAGACTATTGTTTACTCTTCCCTGTGTAGCTGCCGTACTTGCTCCTGAATGCTCAAGGTCCAGATGCCAAGTCTCGCATGTACCCCGTGGTCTATGGAGAGAGCATCAAGGTCAAACCCAAACCAGAGAAAGAGATAAAGTAAGTTCCCTGTCTTCCTTGTTACAACCCTTTGATGGGACTGATTTTGTACCATTGAGAATTATTAAGTCTTTACTGTGCTTAGTTCTTTGTTTAAGTAGTAGCAGTTCTTGGTTTACCTTAGTTCTTGGTTTAGCTAGTTAGGTGACTGCATACATGATTGCATTTCAGAGACAATTTTTTTTAAATTTTGCTTCAGTGCTCACTCACAGACTAGTGCATTAATGCAAGTGTAAACAACACAGTGTCACCAAAAATTGCTGAATTGCTCCCACAAGATTCTCTGCATTATAGACTCCAATCTGTCAAGTAAAGAATTTGACTTGGAAAACCAAGGTGGAAAGAAAACAAAGCAAGCACACATGATATTCCTACCTGAAAGGATCTCAACACTTCCGTAGTCCTAAAACAAACACAGTGTTCTCCTACTTTTGCCCAGTGTGAGCTAAGTTGGGCACAAGAAGAATTTTAAATGAGGAAGATCTAGAAAAAAAAGATTCTGAACCAAATACTGTTGTAAAATATTTAATATCAACTGTGTAAAAGTTAACAGCAGTTTAAGAACAAGTATATGGCAAACATGTAACATGAACAGTCAGTAAAGTCACAGTTCAGATCTTTCCACGGATCAGGAGTCACAAATCAGATCTACCGTATTTTGGATCAGTAAAAAAAAGACAAACATACCAGTACGTTTTTTTTTCTTTGCCCCCACTCTTCACTCTAAAGTCCACCATTCGTTATCACCATCACTGTTCCAATGCAACATTGCCCCCACATTAGTAATACCGTAATAGCCAGTAACACTGTCACTACATTACTAATAATAGCTAGTAAGATTGCCCCCACATTAGTAATAATAGCTGGCACAATGCAGCTGCTTACCTGCTCCTTACGATCCGCGCTATGGTAGGATCGACGAGCAGAGACGGCGATGATGTCAGCGTGTACCGCCGGGTGTTCAAATATGGCCCACCGCTCCGGAGCTTACGCCTCTCCTACGGCCGTGACCGCCCTCCGCTCTGCGGCGCTCTGCATTCGCCGTATAAGACGCACCAACTTTTCCCCCTCAGTTTTGAGGAAGAAAAAGTGTGTCGTATACGGTGAAAATACGGTAGGTATGCTTCACCTGCTATCTCAGGTCTCATCTGCCTGAAATCAATTAAAAAAATGTAAAAATCCAAAGTAGGTTTGGGTGTGGCTTGGTGGCGTGGCTTGGCATTCAATAGCAAATATCGAAAGATATCTGCATAACAGCTAATAAAACACACACAAACATGAAATGGAAATCTTTGCAAACTGTGTTGATTTGCAATTCCCAGGTCCACCATTCTCCAGTTCTCATAGTTTCTCAAGAAAAATGATTGCTACAAATCCATAGTTTCGAAATGTCAGTTGTTGGTGTCCAGTTTAGCTCTGACTTCAAACAAACACTTGCAAAACCCCACGTGTCAAGAGTTATTAATAATTAATACACCGCATCTTCTCATACGACAAAAGAGGTCTACCTCATTAATAATTCAAATACCAAAGAGTCATAGACGCTATATAGGACAAAAATATGTCTCATCCTGTGAAATTTATTTTCAAACAGTAAGTCAGAAGTCACAAACAAAAGAATTTCTGAAAATACTATAGTGTTTACATATTTTTCTAAATTTATAAAATTAATCTTAGCATTTACATCAAGGGTTTTTCATAAAATTTTCACATAGATACATAGGGCCCCTGGCCTCCATCCCAAACCTAATGAAGATGGTTCAGGGCCCCAGTGTGAAAGGCAAAGAACCCGCTGAGTTCTCAGCCTCTCTGGGTTTGTAAAGCAATGAAAAAAAAGTAAGATTTTAAATATTAACTATTTTTACAGTTATTTGTTGTGTGTTGGTAGTTTGATGCCTTCAGTGAGAGTCTACATGGAACATTTTACTAATTTTTCATTTTTCAAAGTTGGAGACCATTGACTGATTAATTTTGTTCTATTGATCAGATTCAACACTGCAGTCAAGTACGGATCAGAGAGACACTACCGTGATCAGGTTTACTGCCTCCCGGTCCCGACCGCCACTTCCTTCAGCGAAACAGTCGTGGCTGTTCAGAACTGCACGTGGCGCAGTTACAAGTCAGAGGTTTATCTTGAGCCGCGGCACAGGCCTCTTCACTTCCAGAGCACAGAGATTGTGTTCCCCAAGCACGCAAAGAGGCAATACCGCACTACGCTGAACTACAACGGTAGCAACAAAAGTACGGCCGGCCAACGTTGGTTTGTGTCCACAGTGAGACTGGAGTCCAATGAAGACACCAGTCCATGCATCATATACACGGAAGACCTCTGAGGCACACGCTTTCTGGAGATCTGCGAACTCTTCGGTTAGAGAGGAACAGATTGATTAGAAGAGGCTTAAGGAAATTGGCAAGATGGATGGCAAGAGATTTTTTTAGCTAAATAAGGCAAAAGTTGGTGACGGCCATGTTTTATTTCTGTTTCCGGGAAAGATGGTACTGGATGGTAGGGAAGAGACTGAGTTGTGTTTGTGTGTGTAGTCTTTACTTTTGTAAATTGTGTATTTATAGACATATTGAAATGATTTTTTTTATATCCTGTCGTGCCAGTTAGATGGAGGGACACACATTTGGGGAACAATGCTCTTTGGGGTTTGCTTGTTTGGCACAGACTGAATTCCAGAAACAGATTAGTTTGTAGTTTTACACGTAAAGGTTTTTAGACCTTTTTCCCTCATCATTTAAATCAAAGTGGTTTTCACTGGCGACACAGAAGCATGTTATCTGTGAACTAAAGACTGAGATGCCTTCACAATTTATTTTCTACCCTTGGATTTTTACTTGTTGGTGTGCTTGCTTGCCTTAAACATCATGAGGCATTAGATCCCAGCAATGGTTTGAGGTAAAATAAGGCACAAACCTTAAGAATATTGTTTGACGATCTATGGAAGTCTGGAGCAAAAATCATCTAGTCTTATTGGAAACCAAAACATACAAAATTTTTAATGGAGAAGTGCACATTTTATGCCTTTCACCAATTGTAATTATTTGAAGATTTCATCAAGTTCCTTTAACTGAACAAAGTCCACTTTACAGCATGTCATAAAAGTGAGTACACCCCTCATATTTCTGCAAATATTTATTTATATCTTTTCACAGTACAACACTGCAGAAGTGACACACTGAACAGTGTAGAGTTTGTATAGCAGTGTAAATTCATTGCCCCTTCAAAAAAAACTAAATATAGCTGAACCCCTGCTAAAGAGGCTGACCTTCAATCTCTGCAGCGATGCTGGAAGCACTCATCCATCTGTTTTTTAAAGGCCAATCTTTGGATGTGATGCTGAGAGTGTGCGCTCAGCTTCCCTGAGCAACCATGGCAAGGCCTGTTCTGAGAAGAACATGTCCTCTTAAACCGCTGGATGGTCCTCTTAAAGCACAGTTTCAGAGTGTCTTTATGTAAAGCAACAATTCATTTTTTCAGGTCTTCTGAGAGTTGTTTGCCATGAGGTGTCATGATGAACTTTCATTGGCTAGGTTGAGAGAGTGGAAGAGCTTTTATACCAATTTTAAGTCACCTGTTATCTGGTGACACCTGTGAAAGTGTAAAACTACTGAGTCACAGGGAAAGGAAAATGACTAATTGTGCTCAATTTTGTACACTTTTACTCACTTTATATACTCACTTTTTTTTCCAGGGGTTCAGCTATTATTGACTGTATTTTAAGTTATTTCTAGAGGAAAATACATTTGCACTGCTATAACAAACGTTACTGCTTTTCATTGCGCTAGTGTCATGTCTGCACAGTTGAATTAATAGATCAAAATAAATATTTGTAGAAATGTGAGGGGTGTACTAACTTTTATGACAAATGGTATGTGTGATTGGAACATTTTAAGCGCCGTAGCTAAAAGCCTTGTGTGCAGGTTATAGAGGACATTTGGGACATTACTAAAATGCTCTCCTATGGTCCACTGCTACTCATACACTAAAATGATCTTTCTTTAGTTCTCTTAACCATCCAGAATTTTCCACAAAGGATGAAAAATCTTTAAAAGCTGATTTCCCCAACACCAGTATGGATTTCTGCAAATGTACATTTTTGTGTCAGCTGGCTTTAATAACTTTCACTATTTAAGTTGCACTTACTGAAAGATTCTTTATATTCTTTTCTCATGGCTGTATTTCTTTTGGAGTGAATCAATTTCTAGAAGCACTTGAAAGGTTGGACCAAAAGTTGAGTGAAAGGGAAATACGTCCTTAAATATTTCCCCCTTTCTGTTCGCACCTTGGAATTTGTGGACAAAATAAAGGTAAAGTGGTGATTGAAAGTGAGCCAGGCTCCTAAAATGAAAGTGTACAGTATGTGCTTGAAAAATCAGAACTGAGCGGTTTAGTTTATCTCTGAATCAAATTCCTACCGCTAACATGCTTAAAGCATACAGGTTTTCTGATAAAAGGTAATCGATGGAGCCAGTCAGTCTCGGTTCAAATGGAATTCAGCAGAAACACATGAGGGCCGGCAGTAAAATATGACAGCGATGCTTTGCAATTGGTTTTGTTAGATTCAATTATTTACCTCATTATATTTTTATATATATTTTGAAACCTGGTGAATGAAAAGGGAATTGAGGAAAAACAATGTTGAAGTATGTGTCAGTGGTATGTGGTTGTGTTTGGGTATTGATAAGAAATGCTGCAAAAACACTGAAAAAGGAGGAAAAACTCTTGAGTGTGTGATAAGACCTGGAGCGCCGGGAAGACGTTTGTGATAAATCTCTTCCTTTGTGCTTTTAGTAGATGATTACCCTGGATGGACATTTGCCAAGTTGAAAAGAGGACGTGTAGCAATGTTTGGTCTGAGGGTACGTGTTTCATTTTTCTGTAAAATGTTTTCTTTGGTTTGTTTTCCTAAAGGCTTGTGTCTTTTTTTTAATACCTTCATGTTGTATATGTGAAAGAGAGCTTCTCTTTTTATTTTTGTAATATTTGCCATGGCTTTTGGACAACAGATGAGAAACTTATTTATGGAATATGTGTATTTTACCAGAACAAATAAAAGCCCCAAGCTATGTTTTATTTTGGTGTTTCATGAGGTAAAATGCTGATTTTACTGCTCACCTACATTTAATTTTTTTGATCAATTAGCTCCCATAATTCTGCTGGATTGTGGTGTAGCCTTGGGATGTTTTAACCCTATACCTAAACTAATTCAGCTAGCTGAAATATTTCAATAATTCTCTCGTAAACTTCTTTTTTTCTTCTGACAAAAAATCTGAACCTTTCTCCTCCTAGAATCTTTGAATCCAAACTGGTCTGACTTGGGTTGCTTTTATTTTTTCAGACTGGAGTTCTTATCCAAAGCGACTTACATTTCAAGGAATGAACACATTTAGTCACTTCTTGCTTTCCCTGGGGTTTGAACTAACAATCTTTACTAACTGAGCCACAGGAAAGCACATTATCTATATCTCAGCTTGAGAAAGCACTAGGGATATGGAACTTTGTATATATTACTCATAGTGAGAAGGATAACTTTTAATGATGTAAATGATTCCTCCATAGCAACCGGATTGTCCACCCTAGCAACTCATTTGATCAATAGTCATTGATTAATGGATTTTTCTCAAACTCCAACATTGTGTTCTGTAGTTGCAAAGCAGGAATTACAAAATATTTTATGTTTAAGCATGAACGTTACAGGTGACATTAACATTTGACTGGTGACCGTCCATACTGTACCCATCTCTTGCCCCTAATGCACTGGGCATAGGCACCAGCAGAACCCTGTAAGGAAGAAGCAGGTAAAGAAAATGAATGAATTATTAATTTGTATTATTTTGTGATGGATACATAAAAGTAAAACTTTTAATATTAACAATGCCTTCAAATTACATAGCACTTTTCCAGGCGCTCATTTCAGAGCATTATTCATTCACTCCAAATTCACAGATGACAGAACGTGGCTGCCATTTTGCGCCTGCGGCCTCCTGCCCACTATCAAACACACCCCACCAGTCCATACAGGGCAATGTGGGTGAAGTAGCTTGTCCACGGCCACAACAGTAGAATGGATCTGGCAGGGATCGGACCTTTTTGTTCTAGGACAACCAACACCATCAATATGCCACTTGTTGCTCCTTAATTCATTGACACACAAAAATAAGCTGCAGCAAACATTTTTTTTACCAACACAATATAGAAGTCAACATGTAATACACATCTTGATCCACAGGTTCAAACGTTATATTGAATATTTGTACATCGTTCAAATATGATAAAGAAAAAGACACACGGGCACGCGCGCACACACACGCACACACACGCACACACAAACATAGAAAAAAAGTCATTGAAAGTGAAAATATAGACTTAAAGAGGTTAAATCAAATCAATCTCTCTCAGCTGAATATAGAATAGAAAAACAGTTTTTGTTTGTTCGTTTGTTTTCAACATACACTGGGGAATATCACCACACATTCACTTCAAAAACTACAGGTAATTCATTTTTGTCTTTAAGAATGTTATAAACTGACTGCACATTTTAAAAGATAAAAGCTCACATTAATTGATTTAACTGTACATCCCGAGCGTTTGCAGAAAAAAAGCACAGTAGATTGGCTGCAGCAAATCTTAATCCCTGTGAAAATGAAGACGAGCAGCGCCGCTCTGTGGACAATCATATTACTACGGTTGTCACAGTGCAAATAGGCCTCAAATTATTTCGAACTCTATAAACTCAGCGGGATTTTCTTGTTTGTTATTCTAGATTAAATGAATCCATTAAAATACATTTTGGTTGAAAAAGATTTTAAAAAAGTGTTTATCTTTGCTCTCGGGCTACCTTTAATTTATTATTTTTAGTAGAATATTTCACGTATAACAAAAAAAATATATATTTTGGCTTTCAACCTAATCAAATCAAGGCTCTTTAAAATTATGAAAAAATGTCTACAGAACGATAATGTGGAAACAGTTTAGCACATTACGGTAAAAGTTTGTAACGTAATGACGTCAATACGTAACGACTTAGTAACGCCTTTTGAATGAACGTTAATCGACAACGAATCAGTTCCCTAACAAGCTACTCGGGAACCTGGATTTCAAGAGGAATAAAAACCTCCGTCTTTTGGAGATAGCAGCAATGAATACAATCAGGTATGTTTTTGTTGTAAAATATGCTTTGTTTACCAAGTAATGGTGTTTGTCAGATAGCTTTCCTAACGTGCTGGTGGTAATGCCAATCAAGCACACCTGCTGTGTCGCCACTGAAGTGTGTAACGTTTGTAACGTCTAAAAACGATAAAAAAAATCATGTAAATAAAACTATAAATAGGTCATAACGCCCTTTTATATGTCACTATTACTGATTTTCCCCACAATACCATTTTTCAATGCCACGCAAAAATGCACGTTTCACGGTCATAATTAAATAAACACACCGGATTGTAAAACAACCACGCAAAGCAAAATAAGAATACATTAAATAATGGGAATTTTATTGAGTAAATAACATTGAAGTTCATTTCAATTTAATCTCTGTGAAGAAGTTATGGTTCATTTTTTTCCCAGTTTGTGTTACGAAATCAAAATGGGGAAGTACTTTCTAAAGTGTGAACAAGCTGGGTTATACTTCGTATTTAATAAAATAGTAATGGATGTTGTGAGAGAGAATTTTTTTAATAGAAATAATCTTACCTTCACACAAAAAGTTACTTGCATTTTTGTTTAATTTCCTTGTGTTCTTTTGATATTTACACGAATTACCACAAAGCTTTTTTTGTCACAATTTAGAATGCCTTACCATATGTTACATTTTTTTGTTTGGTTTAAAAATCCTAGTAGAAATCTTAATATACACACAACAACTTTGGCAGCAACATTTAAATATAATTTGTTAAAAATATTACTTTTTAATCTCTATGTGACACACAGAAAGTGTATTTAATTTGTGAATATTACTTACTGTTTCACGTCGACTCCCAAGAACTGTAGATAATTAGACCGATACTATACTTCCACACCACACCATTTGTTGAGTCTTTTGACTGGTTTGGTTTTACTCTGTATAAACTTAATTTCAATCTATGCCTTGTCCCATGGTGGCGCAGAAAGTTGTTGGTTCGAGGCTCGCTGGTGACCTTCCTGAAAGGAGTTTGCATGTTCTCCCCGTGCTTAGTTATTCCGGGTACTCCGTTTTCCCCCAAATCCCCAAAACATGCTGTTAGGTTATTTGAATAATCTAAATTCCCCCTTAGGTGTGAATGTGAATGTTGCCCTGCAATGGGCTGGTGACCTGTCCAGGATGTACCCCCGCCTCTCGTCTAATGTGCGCTGGGAATGGGCACCAGCAGACCCCCATAACCCCAAAAGGGAATAAGTGGGTTGGAAAATGAATGAAATAGTCGTGCTTGAAATACGTATTCATCGCAATGTGTTTCCCACACATTAAGCCTGCGCTGCACATAAATATAAATACTAAGATATAAATAATTCTAACAAAAAATTAGAGTTCACTGCCAAAGCCATTGGAATTCTTCATTGTGTTAAATACCCTTTTGTCTTGACTACATTTCTTAAAAAAAGTAATTCATTATGTAAAACAGCTTTTTAGTATTGCTATATATGCAGACTTTAAAATGTGAACATATTGTGGTTGATTTTGGTATTACAGATGTTATTTACATTATTTTCAAGAATGATTACTTTTCAATTACTTTTACGGACCAGGGTGTGCATTTCACGGCACATCACCGGCTCTCTAATGAGATAAAATTGGTTCTGTATGTTGGGAACTCGGGGTACACTGCCGCAAGGTGTGTGTTTTGGTGAAATTGCTAGAACTTTTGATTGATTTATATTAGGGATGTCCCGATCAGGTTTTTTGAGCCCCCGATCCGATCCGAGTCATTTAATTTTAAGTATCGACCCATACCGAGTCCCTATCCGATACTTGTCTTTTCCTTGTGCTAATTGCACACTTTAAGTGCATGCAGGTTATTAAATCAATCCAGTGTGTACTCTTGACAACCAAATAGCTCAGCAGTGCATCAATAAAAAAAAACTGAAAGCAACCTGTTCCTTTACAGTTTTTTATTTCTCACAAATATGAAATCTCAATTTTACAGCTCAGTGAAGTCGCAATATTCTGTCGTGTGTTTCGTTTTAAGATGCCTTATCAAGTTGGTAGTATTAAAGGCTGCTTTGCTAGTACCACCGCGTCAAACTAGAAAAAAAAGAGAAAATAATATATTTTACATGGGGTATTAAATAACAATCAGTAAATAAACATTTCTATTTCTTCAACAACGAAAATGTTACACATTTTAAGTTACGAAGAACACTTCAACATGTCACAAACCAACATGTCACAAACCTATTAGATAAAGACATGTAAATCATCACAACACACAAAACTTAAACACGCTATTTAGGCGCTTAGGCGCTAATATAAACAACAAATAGCGATCTATGAAATCCCTTTTAAATAAACAAAATATACTTTTTTAAACATTAGCTTACCACGCTGGGAATAAATAAGCATTAAATGAAGGTTTTTGTAGAGCTTGAACCTTTTTTTTTTAACACGAGCACAAACATGCGAGTCTCTCATATTTCTTCCTGATTCACGCACGCTCTCAGCACGTCATCAACGTCCTTAAAGGGGCAGCACACAACAGCTCGCATTGCAAACGTTGCATGTAGCTACCAGACTAGAATCACTTTCCAACTTAAAATACTTCCACACTGCAGACATCTTAGCACCGTATTGCAAGTAGTAAACAACATGCGAGTTTAACATGCGAGTTTGCGACACGTGCGTGACGTAGCTGACGTAAACATTCGATCGGTCCGATACATAGAGCCGATTCCGATCAGTTAAAAAATGCCTCGATCGGCCCCGATACCGATCTTTATGATCGGCTCGGGACATCCCTAATTTATATCAATGCAAAAGGTGTGTAAATATAGAGAAATACATCTGTAACTTCGGGACGTTTAAGTTTAAAAAAATCTTTTTCTTTTAATTTACAATCATTATTTTCTCCGTGGACAATGAAGTTTGCAGATGACATTGTAATTTGTAGTGAGAGCAGAGAGCAGGTGGAGAAACACCTGGAAAGTGGAGGTCAGCTCTAGAAAGAAGAGCAGTAATAGCAGAATACATGTGTTTGAACAAGAGAGAGAGAAGTAGAATAGTGAGGTTACATGGGGCTGAGGTCAAGAAGGTGCAGAAGTTTAGGTATTTGGGGTCTACAGTCCAGTGTGGAAAAGAGGTGAAGAGGCGAGAGCAGGCAGGTTGGAATGGATGGAGAAAACTGTCAGGGGTGTTGTGTGACAGAGCAGCAAGAATCAAAAGGAAGGTGTACAGAACAGTTGTGAGACCAGCTATGATATATGGGTAAGAGCAGGGGTGTCAAACTCAGTTCCTGGAGGGCCACAGCCCTGCACAGTTTAGCTCCAACCTCAACTAAACACACCTGATGCAGCTCGTTAGGTCCTTTAAGCTGTTTGTAAGTTTCAGGTCTGGGTCTCTCTGAGCAGGGTTGGAAGTAAACTGTGCAGGGCTCCGCCCCTCCGAGAATGGATCCCGACACCCCTGAGCTAGAGACAAGAGGCAGAGATGGAAGTAGCAGAGATGAGGATGTTGAGGTTCAGTTTAGGAGTGACGAGGATGGACAAGATTAGGAACGAGCACATCAGAGGGACAGCTCAGGTTGGTTGTTTAGGAGACAGTAAAAGAGGCTAGATTGAGATTTGGACATGTGCAGAGGAGGGATACTGGTTATATTGGTAGAAGGATGCTGGAGATGGAGATGTCAGGCAAGAGGTCAAGAGGAAGGCCAAAGACGAGATATATGGATGTGCTGAAAGAGGACATTTTTTTTATTTTCTTTGTTTACCATAAATTATGATAGGTTACATTGTAATTGATGTGCGAGTGTAGTGGAAGCTGTTGTGATGGGTAAAATTACTCTGATCAAAAGTTTACACACCCCAGCTCTTAATGTTCTGTATTTCCCCCTTAACATCAGTAACAGCCGGAAGTTTCTTGAGATAGTTGTCAATGAGGTCCTTTATCTTCTCCGTTGGTAAAGCAACCCATTCTTCTTGGGGTGTCTTCCATGAACCTCCCGTTTGAGTTCTTCCCAGAGTGATTCAACTATATTGAGGTCAGGAGACTGAGATGGCCACGCCAGAACCTTCACATTGGTCTGGTTTAATCAATGACTACTGGACTTGGCCTTGTGTTTTGGATAGTTGTTGTTTTGGCATTTCCAGTACATTTTCCTCCGGTAACATGCTGCTGTTGTTCAATTTTCCTGTGTCTTTGGAGCTCACACATCCCCAGAACATCGCGTTTCACATTTGAAATGGTGTTCCATTCATGTTCTCTCCTTTCCAAATGTAGCATTTATGATTGTAGCCAAAAAATTTCATTTTGGCGTCGTTGCTACAAATAACATTGTTCCAGGAGTTTGGAGACTTGTTTCTGAGCTTTTTGTGGTATTTGTTAGTAATGGCATTATTCTGGCAACTCGACCAGGCAACCTAAGTGTCCTCTTATTGTTCTTATTGAAAATGCCATTTCACAGTTTTTATTGAGCCCTGTATTTCAGCTGAAGCTATTTGCAGGGCTCTAGACTAACTTTTTGCACTGGTTGCACTGGTGCGCCTAAATTTTTTTCTTAGGTGCACCAGCACAAAAGTTAGGTGCACCCAAATTTTCAACTGCATAACATTTAACACCCCATTTTCACAAGTTCACTTTTTTTAGTTATCTATTCATTTATTTTTTTTAAATCACTGTCCATAGACAATATTGACTTGTAAATGATTAACTAACAACCTGGTCAATATAAAGTTCTTTATTTGAAGCACAATTCCACAAGAAAGGTAACTAAAACTTACTGAAAAGGTGTTTAAAGTGCTTTACTGAGCTGAAATTTAAACTTTAAACTGATTTTGGTCCCTAAGAGCAGCAAATACAAATAAAAACGATAATACCATTTACTACCCAGATCAAGAGTTTATAATGCAGCCTATTTATTTACTTCTTTTGCAATATTGTAGGCAACGTTAAACTTAATTCTCATCTCGGCCTCGTCTGATCTGTTTGCAGCTGCCTGCCGCTGTAAAGGTACGTTCACATCGAACGCGGTTCGCGCTGTAAGCGCGGAGGGTTTCCATGTTAAGTCAATGCAAAGACGCGTTTGCGCGCGTCTGAGGCTTCAGCGGCGCGGTAAACGCGAATTGAGCGGCGCGCTTGCCGCGATAGGCGCGTATTGAGCCGCATGAATGGGTGATACGCGTGTTGTGAGCCGCGCGCAGGAGGCGGACCGGCCGCAGACGGAGTTTCGTTTTTTTTCCCCCTCGAACGACGGGTCGCACCGGTGCAACCTTGATTTTTTTTAGTCGCACCATTGAGAAATTAGGTCGCATATGCGACCAAATTGGTCGCACTCTAGAGCCCTGATTTGTGCTTTTTCTTTGCACGATTGTTCTGGCAGTTTAGCCAGATTGTTTGTTGGTATACCTGAGTGTGGTTTAGTTTTAACAGAATCCCTCACTTTCCACTTCTTAATCAGTGTTTGAACACTGCTGATTGGCATTTCCAGTTCGCTGGATGTCTTTTTATATCCCATTTCTGTTTTTCATTTTCATTACGTTTTCCCGTAGACCAGGGGTGTCAAACTCATTTTCACCGAGGGCCACATTAGCATAATGGCGGTCCTCAAAGGGCCAGATGTAACTTATAAATGTAAAACAATGTAATCGAATGTAATGTAAAATAAATGTAACTACTCCTTAATGTTAAATAACTCATTAACTTATTCAAGTGAAAATTCAAGCATAGAAACAATTGTATGCTTATTGTTGTAATATAAATATTTTTGATTTTTGTCAGCTTATGAAAACCCACATAACTCCATTAATGAAGGATCAAACTGTCCAAGTGAATTAAGAAAATGGCATTTTTGTAATATGTTTAGCAAAAAAAAAAAAAACCCTCACAGACTGAAGACGATGCACATCGATCATGTTTTATCATCAGGAAACAGATCACAGATAAACTATTAGCTCCGCCCATTTCACATCTTGAAATGTATTTTAGTGTGAGAAATCGGAGGTGTAGCATGAGAGATCACTCAAATGTGTGAGTCTTGCGTTCAATGTGTGAGAAACGGCAGCTCTGCAGTTTCACTCGTGAGTATGAAAGCGGAAACACTAGGGGTATAACGGTTCACGGGGATTTATTGAACCGTTTCGGTGCAGCCTGTTCGGTTTGGTACACTTGCGTACTGTTTCGGTATTCAGTATTTTTATTAAATTATATAAATCTATTATTAGCGTGATATTAAGCGCAGGGGAACAATGTTTCTAGTCGAGTTTCCGCACGGACGCTATTGAGTGACGCACAGTAGAGCTGCACGAGTAACTGTGAGAAATGGCAACAGCGGAAGAGAAGCCAGAGCTTGAAGACTCTTCCACCTCACTACGGTCTCCGGTTTGAGAACACTTTGGCTTCTCTGTTAAAGTACATAACGGGATAGACGAGTGGATAAATTTAAAGTTGTATGCCGACATTGTTCCACGGAGATCGGGCAGGCAACACATCTAACATTTTCTACTGCTGGAGATATTGTCACTGCAACTATGCTCTCTTCAGAAAATGTGGATAGGTAATCTATCCTAACTAGTTGCAGTATTTCATTTTTAATTAAAAAATGTGTTTTTCTTTATAAAGAGTGCAATTTATTTAAAATATCACCCAAATGTGTCACTTTTATTTATTTTATGCAAGAATTCTACTGTGTATTGGCAGCTTTTCAAAATAAAGAATATGTAAGTTCTTATTGTTTTGTACCGAACCGAATGAACCGAACCGAACTCTCAAAGACACTGTACCGAACCGAATACGATTTTAGCGTACCGTTACACCCCTAGTAAACACCGTTGCAGCTACCGTAGGCATTGTGGCAAATGTAGTTTTTTTCCCCGTTTTTTTATTTTTTATTTTTAGACACTCAAAACTTTTAAGCTCTCGCGGGCCACATTAGATTACATGGCAGGCCACATCTGGCCCGCGGGCCTTGAGTTTGACACATGTGCATTAGATCATTTGACACAGCTTTCCCCAACACTCAGAATTCAGAAATGTCAACGCATCACTGGATGAAAGAGGCGAGGGTCTTTTAGGAGCCCAGAAACCTTTTATGCACAAACACTTATGCAAACAAACAGGTGGCAGGTGAGGATGGTAAACTTTGTCAGTGGTTTGATGAAACAATTTATTGTCAAACAACTGAATTTAATAAAAACACAAGTCTTTTTATTATATATATATAAATATATATAAACTTTCCAAATTACCCTAACCATTGCATTTGTGTTATATTTTCTGAAAAATGTCCAGGAACTCATAAAATTTGCTAGGATGTGTAAAATTATAAGCATGTATTACTGTAAACTGTATTACTTAAAGACAAAACCCCAAATATATTGTGAGTGTTACATTATGAATGTTTACATTACGCTTAACTAGCATTGTAGATGGCTGAATCACAATCAGTTTTATATATCTGTAACTTGATTTAGACCAGTCAAAAGGTCAATGGCTTGCAGTAAAAAGGACGGTTGTTCACATCTTGCTCAAAGATGCAGAAACGCCCCTAAATGTAGTTTTTTTTTTTGTTAACGAATGGTTCAAAACTGGTAACTCAAACTGTTTTAAGCTTGTAACACAAACCCCAAAGTAGATGCATATTTAAATGAACAGCAAGTATCTGTGTTTGATTTAAACTTAATGACCAGCTTACATTGAATAAGCTTAAACGTCTAAAGCACATGTGTCAAACTCAAAGCCCGCGGGCCAGATGTGGCCCACCATGTAATCTAATGTGGCCCGCGAGAGCTTAAAAGTTTTGTCTTAAAAAAAAAAAAAAACTACATTTCCCACAATGCCTACGGTAGCCGCAACGGTGCTTCTGCATCCACACTCACGAGTCAGTGTTTCCCCTAGGATCATGGCCTTGGGGGGGTTATGGGTGCTGCGGCAAAACACTCACACAAACACTTAATAGTGTTTATATGTTTCTTATAATTGCAGTATACCAATATATTATAATGTCTGAACAATTACTGTACAATAACTAAACAACTGTACACTGAACTAAACACTAAACATCAGATTTATTTTAATATGTTAATTATTCACAAAGTGTGCAGCTTTTGTCACTGCAGTGCATCTTTCTGGGCTTCTGAAAGAACATTTCCAGAGCATCTTGGTATGGATAGTCTGAAACTTCTGGCCCATTTATTGAGATCCGCATGCAGGCTGCAAGATGGTCCCCTTGCAGCCTATTGCGAATGTCTGTTTTGACCTGTAAATACATTAACTGTTAGGCTTTAAAAGTGATAACTGATAGTAACAACAGTAAAAACCAACTTAACATAGTGATAGTTTAAAGCAGGAAATGCCATTGTATAACTAACTAGCTAGCTATTAATTAAGCAATTTATTTATCAATTCGTTCATTCATGCTTGTGTGTATTTACTTACCAAGATCAGTCTTGTACAGCCAGGGGGAGTATTTCCTCTCTGACAGCCAAGCTGGGTCAAAACATGTCATTCTGTGGTGGCTAGACTTTTGCTGCTTGTCAGGGGCAAGACATGCAGCACTTGGGCTCTTTTCTGTACTTTGATTCGGAGTAGGAAAGCTACACCGGCTGCTGCTCGCAGCAGAACACGTGCTGTCATCGTCACCACCTTGGGAGCGTTTAAAAAACGCGGATATTTTTGCCTGCTGCGACATACTCTCCGACGCGCGGTCTCTCTCTGTCCGCTGATGGGTGTGTGTGTGCGCGCGCATCGGAGCGGAACTCCGTGGTGCGCGCGCATCGGGGCGGAACTCCGAACTCCAATGCCGTTTCTCACACATTGAACGTAAGACTCATGCATTTGAGTGATCTCTCACACTACACCTCCGATTTCTCATGGTAAAATAAATTTCAAGATGTGAAATGAGCACAGCTAATAGTTTATCTGTGATCTGTTTTTTGAGCCTGATGATAAAAGATGATGATTGATATGCTGTTTTCAGTCTGTGAGGGCTGAAAACACTTTCTTTATTCACTTGGACAGTTCATATACTTCATTAATGGAGTTATGTGGTTTTCATAAGCTGACAAAAAAACAAAAGGATTTACATTAGAACAATAAGCATACAATTGTTTCTATGCAACTGAATTGTCACTTGACTAAGTTATAAATAATGAGTTATTTAACATTAAGGAGTAGTTACATTTATTAGGGGCAAAGCTGCAAAGGCACCTATTGTGTTTGTTCCGTTTCTTCTTTTTATTATTCTTCCTTCTTCCTGTTCCGTAATGAAGTCAATGGGAGCTGTATGAACCGTTTGCGGGAAGGTTATGAAATTTGGCCCACTTACTGCCAAGCCTCTGACCTACAAGCTGACCAAATTTGAAGTCTCTAAACCAAACCGTCTAGCGCCTTCAATAGGCCCACAAAATGCACCCACGTTTATGCAAATAACTTTTGAACTGTAAGTCTTATAAACAAAATTCAAGACGAATCGACCTGACCATATGACGTCATTTTCCGCCATGAAAATTTTTCCGCCATTTTGAATTTTGTGTAAAACCTACTTTTGCTAACTCCTCCGTGTTCGTTTGTCCAAACGTCATGAAATTTGGTCCGTATCATCTACTGACTGGTGAACAAAAGTTATTTCTTGGATTTTCGATTCGTCAAACCGTTATTGAATTATTAGCAAATGATTCTTAGGCAAAACTCACCAAAATGATTGTAAGGCTATAACTTCACAACGCTTTAGCCTATGTACACCAAACTTTGTCTATTTTGTAACATCTATGATCTGAGGCTGCTTGCAGTGTTTCGTCGCTCTGCCCCCTAGTGGTCCGGAGATATAAAAAAAACTGGTATTTCGGCCTGTATTTCCCAGTTTGTCCAAAAATCATGAAATTGGTATCAGCGCGTTTGGAGCAACAAGCCAAGTCAAACCATGTGCATTTTTACTGTGTCGGCCATTTGGAATTCTGCCAATAAATGCTGTATTTCAAACATGCTTTACTTTAAAATTCTGAAAGTTGTTGGGCATGTTTGACACCATGCCCTGAGGGACTCAACAAATTTTACGCCAGCACCACCTTGTGGTCAAATGATTTAAACGATTTCAAGAAAAATACTAATAACTTTTGCTAGCTTTAGCCTAATGTCAAAAATCTCATCCAGTTTTGTTCCTTAGGTCGAGCTGAGAATATAGATATAAAATTTATTATAGTTGACTGAACTTCCTGTCTGCCATATTGAATTGGCTGAAAACCTTACTTTTTTTAACTCCACCCAGACCGTTTGTCCGATTCTCACCAAAGTTGAATCGGAACATCCTTAGACCTTGCTGGAAAAAAGTTATTTGTAGCGTGTTGATTGCTTTTGCCGTTTTTGATAAGTCATGACGATTGTGATACAGCTTTGGAAACACTTGACACGACGGCATCTCTGCAACCGTTTGCCATTTTGACACCAAATTTGTTGTGAGTCATCAGGTCAATGCTGACCCCAAAACAAAAGTTACTAAGAGCGCCACCTAATGGTCAAAATTCATACAATTTTAAATAGCGCTCAATTCAACTTGTTTTTTATGCTACCATGCCTTGAGGTGATTTCATATGTCTTTGGTTTACATTTTGATGGTAGTTCTGCTCACGTTTTGCCTACTGGATGTTTGGCCTCGCATTACTGCTTGCAGTTATATTTTTACATTACATTCGATTACATTGTTTTACATTTATAAGTTACATCTGGCACTTTGAGGACAGCCATTATGCTAATGTGGCCCTCTGTAAAAATGAGTTTGACACCCCTGGTCTAAAGTATTAATGCAAGGTAAATTATTTACTTCATCAAAGGTGTGCTAATAACTTTCATGTTCTGTTAATAGAGTCAAAACTGTCCTGCTGCTTCTGATTTCTGATGTTTTGGAAACGTTGTAGGTCCCTTTCATTTTTCACTCTCAATTCTAACAATCAATCATTTGTACATGGATAAAAATCTCTTGTGGGGAAATCTTTTGCATGCCCCCCATCAATATTTTTAATAGGAGCGGTAATGTCATGTGCAAACCACTTCAAATTTAAAAACTAGAGCTGCAGAAACCTTTAATGGTGTGTAAATATGTTGCATTTCTAAATATCAGAAGAATTCATCACATGAATTTAATGGCAACCTTGGCTGATGCTATGTGAAATGTTATGGCTTCTGTGTTAAAATATAAAAGTATTGTAATCACGTAGAAAGTAGCATAAAACAAAAGAGACTGTGCAAATCAATGGCAATATGATTTTTTTTTTTTTATTTAAACTTTAAGGCAGTGTCTTTTTTTTTTTGTTTTTTATTTTACACTGCTATCCACAAACCTTGCTGGTGGCAATTTCGAAACACAACAGTGTGAATATCTTGCAACAAATGACAAATATATATACATCATTTAAAGTCTATGTACACTCCTTGTTATATAATACAATGGGGTCTTTATACAAAAACATAAAATGCACAAAAATGGATTTTTACCAAAACAGTGCCTAGGTAACACCTTTCCCAATCTGTTAATTATCTAATGACAGTAATTGCTGCTTTTCCACAGATTCTGTTGTTTATTTCTGGTGATCTCTTATGGATTAACGTAGTCACATTTAAGGAAAGTGCAATATTGTCCTCTGCATTAGGGTTAAACAGTTGGTCTAGAGGTGAAAGGGCTTAGAATAAAAGCAAGAGCAATATTCCAGAGTTGAGATGTAGTCTTGGATTGAAAGAAAATGTCACCAAAGCAACAAAATCCCACACTTGAATGGTCTTCAAATTTCTCAACATTAAAATATTGTATTTTTAATCTCTTAACAATTACATTCCTAGTACAACTCTCCGACAATTGGCGCCCCAAAGACTTTTTTTTAGTTCTGTCCTAAAAAGGACCATTAACAGGAAGATTCCAAACATGTTTTCAGAAGAGAAATATCAAACCCATGGCACACAAGAAAAAGCTTTAATTCTGTACAGAGCGAAGATTACAGGGCACAGCATCCACTCACCTCTTTTACTCTATTTCACAGGACATCCTCTCCAGACGGGAGTAAAAACATAAGAGGTGTTTCAGGACATTCAGATTTGTGGAAACGGTCTCCTCTAAAACCCTCACCAATCCCCCAGTGATGGCCACTAGAGGGTAGGATCATTTTACAAGGTAGGTGATGAAACAAACCAATTCTAAAAGAAAGATAAATGCTGAGTAACATGTTGCAGTCAAGTCAATGTTCACTTAAAATTGCCACCGGAAACCATTTTACTTAAGTGCTTAAGTCCATAGAAAAACATGCAAAAAGGTGTTTGTACATGGTAAAAGAAAACATCAACTAAATCTATCAAAAAAACATTGGTCAGCTAATAAAAAAACAAAAAAATGATGTGTACCCTGTAAACCAGTGATATGGCCACCCATGTAAACTCTCTGAAAGAGCAGTGTAAAGACCCGCTGCTCCGTGTTAACTTCAACAGCACAGTTCAGTGCAGAAATCTGCCAGCCTGCTTCTTACAAGCGCTCGCTTTCCCACGCATTGGGACATGCACGCAAACTCAGATGAGCCAACAGCATCTGCCACATTTAAAACTTTGAGGAAGGACTGCACAAGATGAGAGCATTACAATTGAGTTCATCACCGCAGAGGATTCAACCAGCCTCTGCATGACGGCGTGAGGGTGTCCTGAGCAGTCGAATGAGGAATGCTCTAACAGATGAGTCCAAGTATTAACTCTGATAAGGCCAACAAGACGACACAGATAGAAGAGTATACGCAGATAGAAAGATATAAAAAGACAACTAAAAGGTGATTCTTCACACTAATAGTCCTGGTTTGATGGAACTTGCACAAACACGCAGCCAAATACTGCACATCAACATATGCCCAAATTGTGCAAGCTGTAGGTTGTTGAGTGGGTGTATGTTTGTATCTATATCCGAGGTATCCGAGAGCAAGAACAGAGACATACGTTCCCATAAGTGCGTGTTTACAAACCCTTCTTGTGTACAGTAACACGTTTTTGTTCATAAAGCAGCAAATGTTCAGTCCTTGCGTGCATTCACTCGCTGTCTGACAGCGTCTCGTATTGAGAGCACAGCAGAGGTTTGGGTTCTTCATCCCAGCTGCGGGGTTGAGTCTGGCCCTGCGGGGGTGCTGATGCTCCTGGATGTGTTGGGGAGGGGGAAGGTCCCGACATAATTCCACCAGGTAGACGCATTTGCATGGTTAAAGGGTTACAAGGGAATGGAGTGGGACCTGCAGAAAGAAAAAGATGCATTACATCGGTGCTAATGTGTACAAATGACCAATCAGAGCAGAAAAGATTCCGGATCATAGTATTGTTGTCAGTCATTTTAAAGCAGTATTTTTTATTTGGTCACAATGATTTGCTATGTTTCTATTCATGGAAACACTTCAGTGAATAGGATTCTAGTCTTCAAATTTCATCTTTTTGGTACCATTATGTCTAGCAATTTTAGTATTTCTCCTTTACTTTATTATTTGTTCAGTGTACCGTAGACTTGTGTTATCTTTGTTTGTTAATCGTGTAACTAAAAAACAAACAAACAATACTTTGTCTCCCCCATCTTATGTTAGCAACCAGATCTGTGTTAATGGATCTCAGCGAATTAGGAGTGTGACAATAGAATATATACTTTCACAATATTTTACAAGACTATTTTTAACCAACTATTGTAACTCTATAATGAACAATCTTTAAAAAATGGATTTTAAAATGTTCTGAGAAGGCTAGGGTCTAGTGTGATACCATCAATCCACTTGGGGACAATGTAAATGTTTGCGTTGTCATCTTTTTTACTCTAAGATGGAGAGAGCTAATTTTATAATCTTTCTCATTTAAAATGTGAGTAAAGGATAAATGTCTCCTGGTGAATATTACATAAAACAAGAAGACGAGGTGAAGAAGTTTCAGAAGTGACTAGAATCACAATCACACTAAGAATCAAATACACTTGCACTTTATGTTGCGATATACTGTGCCACGAAATATTTTTTACAACCCTACAATGAATTGATCAAACAAAGAAAGAAATGTTACCATAACTACTTTAAGGCTTTTTTGTTGTTATATTTCAACTTGCTCGTCAATTTTTAAGTAAATTATCATTTTAAATGTAGCCGCAGTAAGACATATGTTATATTAATATAACTTGTGTAGCTTCATAAAACAGATCAGTGGATCTCAAGGTCCTAGGAGTTTGTGGGAGCTGATGTCATTTAAAGTCAAATTAAGATGTTATTATGAATCTGTATTAATCTGTGCATCAATATCCATAGAGCTCCAAACCCTAACCTATGAAATGAACATTTGCACAGTTCTATTACACAGAAGAGTACACCATATTAAAACTGTCTGGCCTATTAATGCATAATGCTTGTGCTTATTAGGATGTCTTCAGTCTAAATATTTGAGCAGATTGTAGACCTTGGGGTCTACAATAAATTGCACCAGCAAGATTGAAGAAAAGTTACTTCACCTCAAGTCTGAGACACTTGCTTTATTACTCTACACCAATCGATCTTAAAGTTCTATTAAATTACCGTATTGTTCAGCCTATAAGACGCACTTTTTCTTCCCTAAAACTGAGGGGGAAAAGTTGATGTGTCTTATACAGCTATTGCAGAGCACCGCGGAGGGCGGTCACGGCCGTAGGAGAGGCGTAAGAGCTCCGGAGCTAGGCCAAAGCCGCGGCCATATTTGTGCACCCGGTGCTGCGCGCGGTCGTAATGAAAACGAAAAAAACTACATTTCCCACAATGCCTTTGGCTATGGTAGCCGCAACAATGTTTCCACAATCCGCATCCATACTCACGAGCGAAATAGTAATGTAGTGACAATGTTACTGGCTATTATTAGTAATGTGGTGACAATGTTCCTGGCTATTATTAGTAATGTGGTGACAATGTTACTAGCTATTATTAGTAATGTGGTGACAATGTTACTGGCTATTATCAGTAATGTAGTGACAATGTTACTAGCTATTATTAGTAATGTAGTGACAATGTTACTGGCTATTATTAGTAATGTGGTGACAATGTTACTGGCTATTATTAGTAATGTGGTGACAATGTTACTGGCTATTATTAGTAATGTAGTGATAATGTTACTGGCTATTTTTAGTAATGTAGTGACAATGTTACTAGCTGTTATTAGTAATGTAGTGACAATGTTACTGGCTATTATTAGTAATGTAGTGACAATGTTACTAGCTATTATTAGTAATGTAGTGACAATGTTACTTGCTATTATTAGTAATGTAGTGACAATGTTACCGGCTATTATTAGTAATGTAGTGACAATGTTACCGGCTATTATTAGTAATGTAGTGACAATGTTACCGGCTATTATTAGTAATGTAGTGACAATGTTACCGGCTATTATTAGTAATGTAGTGACAATGTTACTGGCTATTATTAGTAATATGGTGACAATGTTACTGGCTATTATTAGTAATGTGGTGACAATGTTACTGGCTATTATTAGTAATGTAGTGACAATGTTACTGGCTATTATTAGTAATGTAGTGACAATGTTACTGGCTATTATAGTAATGTAGTGACAATGTTACTGGCTATTATAGTAATGTAGTGACAATGTTACTGGCTATTATTAGTAATGTAGTGACAATGTTACTGGCTACTATTAGTAATGTAGTGACAATGTTACTGGCTATTATTAGTAATGTAGTGACAATGTTACTGGCTATTATTACTAATGTGGGGGCAATGTTACTGGCTATTATTAGTAATGTGGTGACAATGTTACTGGCTATTATTAGTAATGTAGTGACAATGTTACTGGCTATTATTAGTAATGTAGGGACAATGTTACTGGCTATTATTAGTAATGTGGTGACAATGTTACTGACTATTATTAGTAATGTGGTGACAATGTTACTGGCTATTATTAGTAATGTGGTGACAATGTTACTGGCTATTATTAGTAATGTGGTGACAATGTTAATGGCTATTATTAGTAATGTAGTGACAATGTTACTGGCTATTATTAGTAACGTGGTGACAATGTTACTGGCTATTATTAGTAATGTGGTGACAATGTTACTAGCTATTATTAGCAATGTGGTGACAATGTTACTGGCTATTATTAGTAATGTGGTGACAATGTTACTGGCTATTATTAGTAATGTGGTGACAATGTTACTGGCTATTATTAGTAATGTAGTGACAATGTTACTGGCTATTATTAGTAATGTGGTGACAATGTTACTGGCTATTATTAGTAATGTGGTGACAATGTTACTGGATATTATTTGTAATGTGGTGACAATGTTACTGGCTATTATTAGTAATGTGGTGACAATGTTACTGGCTATTATTAGTAATGTAGTGACAATGTTACTGGCTATTATTAGTAATGTAGTGACAACGTTACTGGCTATTATTAGTAATGTAGTGACAATGTTACTGGCTATTATTAGTAATTTGGTGACAACGTTACTGGCTATTATTAGTAATGTAGTGACAATGTTACTGGCTATTATTAGTAATGTAGTGACAATGTTACTAGCTATTAGTAATGTAGTGACAATGTTACTGGCTATTATTAGTAATGTAGTGACAATGTTACCGGCTATTATTAGTAATGTAGTGACAATGTTACCTGCTATTATTAGTAATGTAGTGACAATGTTACTGGCTATTATTAGTAATGTGGGGACAATGTTACTGGCTATTATTAGTAATGTAGTGACAATGTTACTAGCTATTATTAGTAATGTAGTGACAATGTTACTGACTAATATTAGTAATGTAGTGACAATGTTACTGGCTATTATTAGTAATGTAGTGACAATGTTACTGGCTATTATTAGTAATGTGGTGACAATGTTACTGGCTATTATTAGTAATGTAGTGACAATGTTACTGGCTATTATTAGCAATGTAGTGACAATGTTACTAGCTATTATTAGTAATGTAGTGACAATGTTACTGGCTATTATTAGTAATGTAGTGACAATGTTAATAGCTATTATTAGTAATGTAGTGACAATGTTACTGGCTATTATTAGTAACGTGGTGACAATGTTACTGGCTATTATTAGTAATGTAGTGACAATGTTACTAGCTATTATTAGTAATGTAGTGACAATGTTAATATCTATTATTAGTAATGTAGTGACAATGTTACTGGCTATTATTAGTAATGTAGTGACAATGTTACTGGCTATTATTAGTAATGGCAGTGACAATGTTACTGGCTATTATTAGTAATGTAGTGACAATGTTACTGGCTATTATTAGTAATGTAGTGACAATATTACTAGCCATTATTAGTAATGTAGTGACAATGTTACTAGCTATTATTAGTAATGTGGGGACAATGTTACTAGCTATTATTAGTAATGTAGTGACAATGTTACTAGCTATTATTAGTAATGTAGTGACAATGTTACTGGCTATTATTAGTAATGTAGTGACAATGTTACTAGCTATTATTAGCAATGTGACAATGTTACTAGCTATTATTAGTAATGTGGTGACAATGTTACTGGCTATTATTAGTAATGTAGCAACAATGTTACTGGCTATTATTAGTAATGTGGTGACAATGTTACTGGCTATTATTAGTAATGTAGTGACAATGTTACTGGCTATTATTAGTAATGTAGTGACAATGTTACTGGCCATTATTAGCAATGTAGTGACAATGTTACTGGCTATTATTAGTAATGTAGTGACAATGTTACTGGCTATTATTAGTAATGTAGTGACAATGTTACTGGCTATTATTCAATCTAGTGACAATGTTACTGGCTATTATTAGTAATGTAGTGACAATGTTACTAGCTATTATTAGTAATGTAGTGACAATGTTACTAGCCCTTATTAGTAATGTAGTGACAATGTTACTGGCTATTATTAGTAATGTGGTGACAATGTTACTAGCTATTATTAGTAATGTAGTGACAATGTTACTGGCTATTATTAGTAATGTAGTGACAATGTTACTGGCTATCATTAGTAATGTAGTGACAACGTTACTGGCTATTATTAGTAATGTAGTGACAATGTTACTGGCTATTATTAGTAATATAGTGACAATATTACTGGCTATTATTAGTATTGTAGTGACAATGTTACTAGCTATTATTAGTAATGTAGTGACAATGTTACTAGCTATTATTAGTAATGTAGTGACAATGTTACTAGCTATTATTAGTAACGTAGTGACAATGTTACTGGCTATTATTAGTAACGTAGTGACAATGTTACTGGCTATTATTAGTAATGTAGTGACAATGTTACCAGCTATTATTAGTAATGTAGTGACAATCTTACTAGCTATTATTAGTAATGTAGTGACAATGTTACTGGCTATTATTAGTAATGTAGTGACAATGTTACTGGCTATTATTAGTAATGTAGTGACAATGTTACTGGCTATTATTAGTAATGTAGTGACAATGTTACTGGCTATTATTAGTAATGTAGTGACAATGTTACTGGCTATTATTAGTAATGCAGTGACAATGTTACTAGCTATTATTAGTAATGTAGTGACAATGTTACTAGCTATTATTAGTAATGTAGTGACAATGTTACTAGCTATTATTAGTAATGTGGTGACAATGTTACTAGCTATTATTAGTAATGCAGTGTCAATGTTACTGGCTATTAGTTATGTAGTGACAATGTTACTGGCTATTATGGTATTACTAATGTGGGGGCAATGTTGCACTGGAACAGTGATGGTGATAACGAATGGTGGACTTTAGAATGATGAGTGGGGGCAAAGAAAAACATTACAGCCTTTTTTTTCAGAATCTTTTTTTTCTAGATCTTCCTCATTTAAAATTGGGTGCATCTTATATGCCGGCGGGTATTATAGGCCAAAAAATATGGTAACTGGTTTTTGAGTGCGCAAGTGTTTGTACCTGTGGATGAGGGTCGGTCCTCCCACACTCTGTTGGTGAGTGGTGTGTGTCGGTTGCAGTCGCCTTCAGAGTGGACTGAGGACACTGATGAAGGCCTCTCACCTCCAGACAAACCAGGACCAGGAGACTTAGTCTTACGACCATTAGAACGTCCCCCTTTGGATTTCCCTGAATTCCAAAATGAACACACAAACATATATATATATATATAGATGATGTATGAATATAGTTCAGCAGGTGAATCATTGAAGAAGTTCATATGCAAGTTTCTACCAGTTGTTCAAAAACAAAACGCTCCTCATACCCCAAAAACAGATGTAAATATCAGTTACTTGGCACACCTGGCAGGGCGTAGGGGTCTTCAGGACGTCCATCCACTGGAGCAGCTGGAACTGCAGCTGGTGCTCCGACACTCATTGAGTTGAGAGGGTTAGAGGGTGAACGATCATCGGCCTGTTCATCGTATTTACCCATGAGCGCTTTCCTGATGATAGCTTCCAGCCCAATGGTATTACCACTGGTCTCTGGTGGTGGGTGACTGCGCACGTTCACGGTTCCTAGAAGAGACAAAAGAGCAGCTACTGTGAAGACAGCACATTATCAAATTGGAACTGCTGGTTGTTAGAGAATGGCTCACCTGAATTTGTTGACGCAGGCATGTTGAAGATTTCTGTTCCAGGCTGGCTCTGGTCTTCAGGGAGATAAAGAAAAGGAAACATGCTCAAGCTTAGGTTTTCTAAAAGCACAAATAAGAGAATAGTGTGCCACAAACTCACTGAATTCAGCCTCTGTGCCAACCACCATCTTTTTAATCATTTCCTTCTTGCTCTTCACAATAGCAGAATTACTCTCGGTGAGTTTACTGAAGAAAGCTGGAGGCTGAGAGCTACTGGCTGGAGAGCGAGACCCCATCCTGGTACAAAAGCAGTAAAAGTACTAAAGTTCTGAGATCTGAGTTCAATGCATCTAGTATAATTACTGTTTCGAGACATTTTTAGGGCTGAACCAGACAAACAAAATGATTGGGTGACTTACCCCTGCTCTGCTTGTTCATTGGGGTAAGCAGCTCCTGGCGTCTCAGGTTCTGAAATGGCTCCTGGTGGTGAAACCGGTTCAATTCCATCAGCAGCCAGGCTCACTGGAGAGACTTTGTTCTGAGGTGGTGATCTATCTCTGCCCCTCTCCGCAGCAGTGCCTTCTGAGGTGTAGCGGGAGGTAGGCTCTGTTAGAGACTGGGATTGAGGGTTGCTGGGGGGGCGGGTGAGATCCAGCACTGGAGAATTGTGATAGCCAAACACAGGCTGTAGAGATGCTTGACTTCCTATCTGCCCTTGTTGAGACTGCCGTGTGTAATCTTTAGTGATCACCTCCTGTAGAAAGAGGATGGATTGTTGAATACGTTTGGAGTGTATTGTTACACCCCTACATAATATGAGCAAAATATTACCACAGATGAGACTTAAACTATGAACAACATTGATCCAGTTCATTTGAATGTCGTTTATTTAAACATTTAAGGGGTAAAATGGACCATTCTCGCTGGAACAGGAGGGAGGAAAATGAGAGGTCGGAGTCACAGGCGGTTGTCTTTAAATAAGAGTATCTTGAATTTATAAAAGATGCAGTGTATTTTATAGAGAAATGCTTCTAGTGCCATTTCAATTCCAGATATTTTTCCAGAATTCAGCTGAGCAATTATATTAAAAGCACAAAATTAAACACATTTCACAAACAAAGAATAATGAATTCATATTAAAGTATGTATATTAACAAATTTTACTTTTAAGCATTTCGCAACACAAAGAACACCTGCATTTATTCACAAACTGCATTTCTACAATCCCTAGGAATCTCTATATATAATTTTACTTTTACTTGTGGCACCCTGAGCAACGAAATTAATCCGTTCCAGGGTGGCGTTCGTATCTCGAAGCAAGTTTTACATGTAAAACGGCTAATCCGTGCAACGGCTCTCAGAAACAACAATAAAGTAGATAAAAAAGGAAAACCAGAGAAAAATCAAGTAACGTTTCTTCAATCCTTAAATCTGCACATTGTTAATGTAATAAATGATAATAAAATACATGCAAAAATACTTAATACGTACACAAAGGTGAACATTGCGAGTGAATGTGTCGGAGGGGGTGGAACGGATGCAGAAAACAATACGGCATCACAAATGAAAGTTAACTTTCTCGAATATATTTAATGAATTACTACTATCGACACGGTTTCAAGCACAAGCAGAGACGGATGGAGAGACGCTTCTGAGAACGCGTCACAGGGTTTCTCTGACATGCACTACAGAACAACACTTTCCACGTTATAAACGTTATTTCTTTTAGGACACTGTGAATAACATTTGTTATAGCACATTATTGGTACTCTGTGCATAATGTTTCGCTCGATTTAAAGTTATTTGAAGCGTATCAGACCCTTTTTGCACTGGGAGATAGGAGCGCCAGGACCCGGAAAGGCAAGTGGATTACATAGCAGAGCTGCTTGTGTTTGTTTGTATCTCGAATTTTTATTCGTATCTCAGGGTACCACTGTAGTTTTACCTGTAGTATATTCCTGAGGATAACCAAGAGAAACCAAGCAACTATGGTTAACGGGCTCTTTTTAGATGCAGCTCATACAGAAAGCTTTTCGCCTCAAACTAGAAACTAAAACTGATAATCACCTTACACTCACTGGCAACTTATTAGCTACACCCTTCTAGTACCGGGTTGGACCCCCTTTTGCCTTCAGAACTGCCCTAATCAACAAGGTACTGAAAACATTCCTCAGAGAATTTGGTCCCTATTGACATGATGGTCCAGGATTTTCTGAAATATTCAGACCAGACAGTCAGGCACCAACAACCATGCAAAGTTCAAAGTTACTTAAATCACCTTTCTCCCCCATTCTGATGCTCAGTTTGAACTGCAGCAGATAATCTTGACCAAGTCTTTATGCCTAATCGCATTGAGTTACAGTCACGCCTATTAGAAATTTGCATTGAAGAGCAGTTAGAGAGGTGTACTCCAATAAGGAAAAAAAAACCCATAACAAACAGGAAGTTACAACCCAACAAGGAATGTGCAGACTTTTTAAATGAAGTTGACTGACACATCTCTTCTGCTTATACTCAGAGAGAGAGAGAGAGAGAGAGAGAGAGAGAGAGAGAGAGGGGGCAGCAGGCGGTTTCTCAGAAAGTGTTTTAAAACTAATAATTTTCTATGACACCTTCAACTTTGTTTCTAATGTGTTTAGTAATGGATTCTCAATATTTCAATAACAGTTCCTAGTGAGTGTTTATTATGCTGCCTTTATTTTTACAACCTAAACAATCAAACAATCCAATGGTCAAATAAATTACTGTCCCTTTCTATGATCAAGACTCAAAAATTGGCTTAAAAAAAGGATAAATGTCTGTGTAAGTAGCAACCCATTTCATCCATTCATCATGACCATGGAAACATTATTTGGTAGATGAAAAATATTGCAGCCTCAATCAATGTAATCAAACTTACACTGATATGCTGGGCAAGCGTGACCACCCTCTGAGAGCCTTTTCCACCAGAAGTCTGCTGCTGCCCTGGAGAAAGTCTTTCCTCTGTCACATAGAGCTGTCCGTGAGCCTTCTGTTGAGCTGCAGACACAGAAGGAACAGAGATGAGAGCTGAGTTGAGGCTTTTGAGTTCTCTAAGGGTGAGCGCAGAGATGGGTGTGGAAGCAGTGCGGTCACATCGAGGCTCTGGGAATACTCAGTACCTTGCTCACATGTGTGTTCAGATATCAAGCCACCATTACATGGCATTTGACCGTGCGCAACTAAGGCTGACACAAACTAATAATCAGCCTTGAGGCTATGCATTCAGGTTTGAAGAAATAGTTTGATCTGGTTGAAAAGAAGCTGTATTTGTTAACAAAAATAGGCAAAAATAAAGTATTGTAACTATACCATGAAAACTTGGAAAGACAAGTGTCTTCAGTTTTCAAAACAAATGGTTTCTGATCATACATGAGCACATCGCATGGTATTCCTTGCCGTGTTCAAATGTCAAACAAAAATGAATTCATCAAGTGAAACGGAAGCATACAGCTATCAAGCATGAGTTGAGATCTGAGTGCATTCTGCACATCAATGTCTTAAAAGAAAAACATGGTTTAAACAAAAATAAACAACAGCACTTTAAATTCTCAGACTTTATGTGGGATTAATTAATTTAAAAGTGTATCATCTATGAATTTGAAATAAAATAGCCCAAATTGTTACATCTTAATTGGTAAATTCTGTATAAATAGTATAGTTTAATATTATTTACTTAAACGTGCGTCCATGAGATATAATTGTCATGTTCAGACAGTAGGTTTTTCTGGTTTGGGGTTTGAATTAACATTTAAAAATACATGGAACGTATGTTTGATTTGGAGTTCTTGAACAATACTTTATTTGTGATTTTGTGGCAAACACACGTTGGGTAGGTAAATCTATTGGGTTAGCGAAAACTATATATGCTAGGTAGGCCATAAATGTTGCCACAGACCGACAACAATCTGTACGTGTCTCTCCTGTTCTGTGGTTTATGACTTTGTATGTATTTCAAGTTCAGGTTTGAGTTCATATAATGTATTGCTCCCATTGTAATTGCCATTCCTTCTGGATAAGGAGTTATTTTTGGTTTCAGGTCTGATTGAGGGATTGGTCAAATGAGATATTTTTTGGTATGGTTTGTTTCGTTGCTGAATCTGCTCTCTAATTTACATTAAATTGATTGGTTTCTCTAAGGCACTGTTACATTGATCCCCTTTTTGCATATTTCGGTATTTTTTTTATCATAAAAACATTTGATACAGATCACATATTGTGACATATCTGTTACAGTTTGACACAAAATCAACTAACAACATACTAAGTGATATTATTCAACTACAAGAATAAACATCATTCTCTTTCTAATGACCACTTAAATGCAGCCGAAGGTCATGCAAAGTATTATTTTGTAGCATGATCCTGTAGATCTTCAACCAAAATTAAAGGCTAAACAAGCTGTAAACTATAATAGAACCACCAAAACAAGAGGCAAGCTGAATATGACGTTACGAAACCATGAGCAACCACATTACTGTTGAAAGAAGCACTATCAAAGTTCACCTCTGGTCTTCAGATGCATCATTCTGGACCGTTAGGGCGTAAAGTGACAACAGTCATCTAAGATCTACGCCTGTGGCCATTAGCGAGCTAAAGCTCAAACTTAAAGATAATAAAATAATTTGTGGAAGTTTGGACTCAGACATGCAGAATCTACCCCCAAAATTCTAATTTGCCAAAAGGTCCAATGAGGTTGTGGGGAGATAAACCTTTAGTGGTCTTCTAAGCAAATCTTCAAATGCCAAAAAAAAGAAAGCAAAGAGAAGAAGCAAATATATATTTACAAAAAGTAAAAGAATGATGGAAACTGTGTTGATTCTCATCAATGCCAACGACCACAAGCGAGCACTAGGCCACAGACGTAAGGGGGATGGGAGAGCAAAATGGGTGGGTTAAGACTGGGATTGGGGCGACTGGCAGAGAACAGGAAGGATGAGGAAGGGAGGTGGTGTTAACGGCCCAAAGGTCCCAGAGCATCTTACCCTCACAGCTGTCGGTGGTTGCGAGCGCACTAGTCTCTGGGATCGCCGCATCACAAGAAATTTGACGCATGATTATCGCGTTTATGAAGTTGGCCGCTGTCATGGTGGTCTTACCGAGTGCTCGAAGCTCGTGTTCCTGTATGGACATCACTTTGTTTTGCGTCTTATCCCTACTTGACACACTGCTGTGGGATGGGTTGGAAATGTTGCTTTCAGTAGCTAGCAACGGGTGCCCCCGACTGGACAGGTGGGAACCAGGACCTTGGCTATATGGAGAAGGGTAGTTACCACCAGCACCAGGGCTGGCAAGTTTAGGGTCAGATTTGGAATGATCCTGGTGTTTTGGAAGACCTCCTCGCCCATGGCTTTTACCCCCCTCTCTCTCTTTAGGGTCTGATCCAGATGGGTATGCCTCACTGGCCAAACCAGTCCTCTGAAGGTGTCCAGTTACGCCCTGGTAACGAGCAGAACCCGGTGGCCTGTATAAAAGTTGATTAGGAAGAAATTTAGAGCAGCTCAAACAGTGTGAGTCACAGGTGTGGGATTGGGGACTCACCTCAAGACAGAGGGGCTGTTGTGCTCAGAGCTGGATTGGCTCTTGGTGCTGGTGTTGTGCAGGACACTTGGTCTCTGCTGTAAGCTGTCCTGTGGGCGGGGGGAAAGCGGGGACGACTGGTGACTATACGGATGAGATGGGGGACGAGAAGTGCCACCACTTATTTGTTCTGGTGCTCCTGTTTGGGCAAAAATGTCAAATTTAAAGGAATGTCTACTAAACCTAACCTCACAAATAAAAGTGAACTCACCAGGTCTCCATATAGGAGCATGCTCCACATTACCGTGGCTCAGGGACTTGTCCCTTTCCCGGTCCCTGTCTCGATCTTTGTCTCTCTCTCGCTCACGTTCCCTTTCCCTCTCTCGATCTCTCTCGCGTTCTCTTTCCCGCTCTCTTTCTCTGTCTGATGACGCAGAGGAGCACTGTATCTTACTCAAATGAGAGGCACCTACTGGTTATGGAGAAAAACAAAAGGAATTTATTAAGAATTTGGCTTCATATCAGCATGTGTGTCTTGGTAAATGAGTAAATCTATACCAGGCGAAATGGGAGAGGCATTGTATGCTCCACTGGGAAAAGCTGGTGAGGTTCCAGGTATATACGTGATTCGGTCCATGGGAGATGCAGACGTTCCTGCAAAAAAATAAGCATTTATGTATGGAGCAAACACATTTGGTCAGATCCGATTTTCCCTAGTTTGTTCTGAGACAATGCTGTACTGGCTGAGACACAGGAAAGTCATATACAATATACAGTGCTCAGCATTAATACGTATGAATTTAAAACCGTAGCTCAAATAAAGAACAATTTCCAGACTTCAAAGTTTTAGTAGGCACTTATTTAACTCCCTAACACTAAAATAAGGTAAATAATCTAGCGTCGATCACAAAATCTTCAGTTTTAATGTATGAGTGCCTGGATTTTTAAGGAGAGCACCAAGTCTTCTAGGCATGGAATAAACAAATTGGCGACATCCATCTTTTTCCATTCTATAAGAACAACCTCTTTTAGAGCCTGGATACTGGATGGAGAGTGACGCTGTACTCATCCCTTGAGAATTTCCCACTGGTGTTCACTTGGGTTCAGATCAGGAGACATACTTGGCCCTTCACTTTGTTCTTCTTTGGAAATGCTTTGGATGTGTGTTTTGGATCATTGTCGTGTTGCAAAAGTCTACAGAGTGATGGAAGCATCTTCTTCAGTATAGAGCAGGACATTGGACAATAACCATACGTGCTACACTATAATAACCATTCAGATTTGCTGCAGTGTTTTGATTTGTGAAGCTTTGCAGATATTCTTGCAGTTTTTACCCTTTTGTGTAAAGAAATGTCCTTTTTAAGATGTTGTGGGATACTCCCACAGTGGGAGTATTTTGAAGTATAATGTCTCATAGAAAATGTTGATTCTTAAAGGAAACTAAGGGTTTTCTGATGAATGTAGTGGGGTGTAATCATTTATGCGGAGCACTGTATACTATATACAAATTATTTATGGTTTGAGCCATTTCGTGTATCTTCACATACAAAAAAAAATAATATTTTTTTGTAAAAGTGAAATATGTGTATGTATTTTATTTCTTTAAAGGCCTCACCCCTTGGTGTGGGCGAATATGCCAAGTTAAGGGACTGCTCTCGAGGTGTCAGGCCCCTGAGCAGGTCCGGCCTCTGGGCAGCCATGGCAGGCCATTGGTGCATCTGCTGTGAGGTAATATAATCGTTGAAAAGTGTTTGTCTGTTTTCCATTGCTGCCGTTTCAGGGAAGCATCCTCGGATCAGGTAGGGGGGATAGGGGTGAGGATAGCCAGGCGCAGGAGCCAGGTGACGCGGCAAATAATACCCTGTGGGGAAAAGAAACCGAACTTAAACAGTATTGTAACATGAGACACAAGGTCAAATGTGTTCGCCACTCTTTATTAGGAACTTTTAGAATGGGTAAATGTGCGTTACCCGACTCGATAGGGATGCCCCTTGGCAGAGCTGCGGTGTCGAACGGTAGAGGGATCTGGCCACGATACATTTCTGTTCCCAGCCCCTGCAGGATTCTCTCGTAGGCTAAAGATGCCGTATGCTCTCCTACGGTCAATGGAGATTTAGTGGAGCCCACCTCTCGGGGAGTGGGAGTAGTCTTTCTCTCCTGCTGCTGGGTTTTACCTGAGCCTGAGTCAAACAAAAAAGGAAGAAGGTTCAAACCCAACAGCAACTCCTGAAATACATAAGGGGTGTTTGATAGTGTACCTTCATGTGCACGCTGTGAGCCGTCCCTACTGGATAGAGGAGAGGCTCTGTGTGACGGCGGAGGGTAGCCAGATCTTTTGTGATCTTCGTACCCCACTGGACTGTGATGTGATCTGCTACCTTGCTCTCCACTCAGTGCAAGCGGAGAGGCACGAGACAGTGAACTGGGGGTGCTCACAACAGCGCTAGGTCGAGATTTGCTCGCCGGCTCCTCATAGCGAGCCCGATCAGATCCCCTGTGATCCAGGTGTGAGGGAAGACCAGTGTAGGGTCGTGGAGAGCTGGCAATGATGGAGCGCACATCGTGGCGTTTGGATGAGCCAGGGGGCTCTTGTTTAAGAGGTGTTCCCTGTAGACAGAGATTAAGTCTAGCTTCAGCTTTTTAGGTTCATCTGTTCTTTTAAACAGAACATATTCATTGCAAACCTTGCAATAAAGCAAGGGAAGAAAACGGCAAAGTATGTCACCTGAGTGATTGAGCCCTCTTTGGGCTTGCCGATCATGACTCCCTCTGGTGGAATCAGATGGATGGAGCGCCCTCCTTCCTTTACAGTAGGTACCATACCCTCATGAGACCGTGATTTAAGAGCGTCTGCTGGATGACCACGGGGTGATGGGGAGCCCTCTCTTTTCATCTGTTTTACCTCTCGCCGCTGACAGTCATCCCGTGGGATTCCTGACAAAAAAAAAACAGATTTGTAACAAAATGAGTGCTCACTCACACTAAACTTTATTGTTTGGGTCACTGTTTTAATGATCCTGACCTTGTGAGATAGATCCACGAATGTGGTGTGGAAGAGGACTGTCCCGATCTGGAGGCATCGCTCGAATTATTAAGCCTACAGCAGAGAGGAAGAGCTGGTGATAGAATGTCGATAACACACAGTAAGACCATGAGAAGATCCGCACCTTCAGATAGGGAGTCTCTAATGGGTGGCACACGCGAAATCCCAACATCCATCATATCATAAGACCTCTTCAGTCCAGACCCCACCTCTCCACTAACCTCCTCTTTAGAATTAGGACGTCCTACAGGACCAATAACACATAATTACGGACATTTAGAATTGTCTGCTGATAATCAGTACTTGTGCTCCCAGCACTTACGCTCAAAGGAAAGGATGTGTCCACTGATGCCCTCATAGACTACATGGCCCTTAGAGGTAGTGTCTTCTCTACTCCGGTCTCTGCTGGGACTGTCCTCAGTGATGAGACGGGTTATTGTGCCTTTATACAAGACATCTGCTGGAGTGCCCTGAAAGAGAAGATTAGAATTAGAATTAAAATTAGAAACCGATACAATTATTGAATTAACTGCTATGATCTTAACGCCTACTATCAGATGGACTTATGACCTTCATATGTCGATATTCCACTCCATTCCACTCTACTAACAGCATGTATTTCGCCTTGCCTATTTCACAGCATGTATTTCCACCAGCTTCTGCTCTGAGTAACTTGTTTTCAATGTCACTCCAGACTCAATATTCCAGAACATCATTATAGTTCTGCTTGATTACATCATGGAAGAGCTGTATTTTTAGGCTGTGTATATTAGGGATGCAACGGTACACAAAGCTTTTTGGTTTTTCGCATGAACTGATACATAATGAGCATTCACAGAATTCAAGACACATCTACAAAAAAAAATCACTTAATTTAAAACAATAAAATAAACAATTGTAGCAAGGTAAACATGAGCATCATCAGCAGCGAGCGGTCCAAAGTCGATTAGCACAGCAAGAAAGGAATTTTAGTCAGGCAAAAGTCACAGGCACCTAGGGGTCCTAAAACAGGAACAGCGGTCGTGTTTCATATGTTGGCTTTTACATAATTACATCTGATAAACCATTGCTGCCACACTGAAACATTACTGTTTACCGTTCTTTTTCCATCCTTGTCATATTCATCAGCAAAGCTAGCAAAAAAGCGAACACAGTCTCCTCAGCGCGGATGATTCCTCTTTATGCTGTGCAACTCGCAAAGTCCCACCCTCCTCTTAACTTTAGCGCTCGCTGATTGGATATTTGCTGGTGAACATTCCATGACATCTGCTTTTTTACACATGAAACTAATAATAATAATTATACATACAGGAGTTATTCAAATGAATAACAGAAACGGTTCGATATAAAACAGTATTGTGGCATCTTTAGTAAATATGGTGATTTATAATAATGTATGCATCAGCGAACTCAACAACTTTCCAATCTGAAAAAAGTATCACATTGGCCCAACTTAGTCTGCTTTCATTCAAACGGGTATGAGGAAGTAATGCTAAAGGGTAGAGACAGATGTGGAAAAGGTCCCAAGCAACAAAAGGGGCCTTAACCGCAAGCTCAAGTGTCAGCATCATCAGGCACTTGTAAGGTCAAAATAAGGTTCTTTATGATGGTTCCCTTAAAGCTAGAACTCTTGTGAGTGCTTCCATATTAACTGCAATAATTAAATTATTAGAAGTAACAAATAACAAAATTATTGTCATTTAGATCTCGTCTCTTGTCTAAATCGTAATATATCACAGTAGGTCAGCTGGTATTGATGGAGTGTGAGTGTTTAATAACACCAGGCTGTCATATAACCACATTAAGAAGAGCCTGGACACTGTGGAAACTGAAAATCTGTTATGTCACACGATGAGCTGAAAGCCTATATTGACTTCAAGAATGACAGCATTGTGCATCAGAAAAACACTGGATGCACAGCACCTCTACATCTTTTATACAGATCAGATGAAGAGCTTGTGAATCTTTCTGTTGGCAAACACAAGAGTAAATGCTTTTCTTTCCGTCAAGAACAACGTCTTTGAATTTTTTTCTGCTCTGCGGCTTTCTATAGTGTCTACCTGAACCAGCTGATATGCCACAGCATCTGCAATTTCTTGCTATTAAGATGATTTATAAAATACTAGTTTGAATCGCTTTTGGAAAGACTATCATTTGTATCATCCAAATAACACCAGGATTACAGTAAAGTAAGCTGGTCTACCTGAGTGATTGAGCCTCCACGATATGATACAGGAGGTTCTTGATGCACACGAGTGCCAGGGATGCCCTTTGTGATACTGCCGCCCTGAACTGCTGCAATGGAGCCTGAAAAATGCAAGAGTCATTATTCCTTCAATTCTGCTTGTGTCCAAGCCTTTGAATGCAGACTAAATTATACAGCCAGATACAGAATAAAGCTAGCTCACCTCGCGCTGTAGCACTGTCCTGTGTAGAGAGATTCTCAGCCTGAGAGGAAGCAGCTCCTCGGGGAGACAACTGTTCCTGTTTTACAACTGGAAAACCACCTATGGAAACAGATAGGAGTGTTGAATGTTTGGGGAAAAAGACAACAGGGTGGAGAAATCACTTGAACGCACCCATTTTCCTCTGGTCCATCCAGGAGAGAGCCATTGACCCTGACGCTAGGATTTTCCCATGGTCTGTAGATTGAGAAGGATTGTGCAGCTGCACTGGAGTACCCTATAATTTAAAAGGTTTACTTTTTTTTTTTTTTTACAAAATATACTCCTGCTGTGCTAATGCTCATTTCTCCCAGGTCTTCCACTTTAAACTGCTAGAGCTGAAGTTTAGCGCTAACCTGGGTGATGGAGCCACCAGGTTTGCCAGAGGAGATGAGTGGAGGGGGTTCAGGGATATGAAGAGGCCGTACTGCAGCCATTCTGTCCTGTGCTTGCAGAGTGGAAGCTAATGCTGAAAGATAAACAGACAGAGAGAAAGCCTATTGAGATACTCAACCAAACATTACAACAATTACAACATTTGAAGAAGAAAAGATCAACCTAAAGCCAAAGTGAGGTACCCTCAACCACAACAGTACTTCAGTTTTGTTTGATCATTTTAATCTGACATGGAACTACATTCTTTATTACCAGGTTGCCAGCTTGTCAAGCAATTTTCAGCATTCTACTGGAGAACTACATGGAACTGTAGCAGACAGCAACATTTTTAGAGTTTCTAAAGTCTTCTTCATAAATGTTACACAGCAAGAGGAAAATTTAATTTTGGGGTCTACAAAATCTAAATGATTCTATCCAAAAGTCGTTGGATGGAAACAGTGCTTTATTCAGAAACATTTCAGGTTGTGAATAAACCTCAACTTGCATCTTTGCAAACATGGCTAGTGTTATTTATTAAGAGGCATCATTAAAACATTTTGACATTTAAAATGAAACGATAACAAGGAGTATGTCAAATCAGGGCAGCACAGAGGTTAGCACTGATGACTCTCAAGTATGTCACAATTTTAAGGCCAGCCGGTGGCATGTTCTTCCCATGCCTCTGGTTTCCTTAGAAGCTAGACCATGCTTCTTTAATAAACTAAATAAACAAGTTTCATCTAAATTTCCCTTAGGATTGTTAAATGAATGTTGCCCTGCGATGGGCAGTCTGTCCACTAATCAGTAGAACCCAGTGATGCTGACAGAATAAACAGGTAAAGAAAATTTACTGAAAAGTTAATTTACTGCTATTTAATGCTATGGACACATTGCCATTGTTTAGAGGCCACTCAATACTTATGATATATGGTCACATCTTTAGGTAGAGATGCATCCCTTGTACTTTTGTTTGTGTAAAAACCTGATTTTAGTAAATAATTTGTAATTAATTTCTAAAAAAAAAAAAGATCAATAACGTGAAGTGCAAGTTTTCTTACAGGGATTGTACTGCAGCAGCTGCTCTTGGCTGAGTTTGGCCATTTCTCTGGGGGACAGCTGGTATTGTGACATCACTGGGCGGCCAAGGCCTATGGCACGAATATCGTCCGCTCCGGGGTTCTTTTTACCATCTACGAGAGGAGAGTATGCCCGGGATTTATCTGCACACATAGAAGAAACAAACAAGAAAATATTTTTGAACATGAGTATCAGGGTGCACTCTTGCAGTTCTCAAATTATCCCAATTGTTCCCACACAGAGGATCTTCATCATCGCTCTGTAAGCTGGAATCTGCAAGGGTAGCAGCATGCAAACACATCTGCGAATCATCCATTCTCAGAAAGCGTCACGCCTGATCAGAGGCTGCTGGGTGAGTTTGGGTGTGTGATGTGAGAACCTACGTAATCCATGTAGCAGAGCCTGCAGCCATCTCTCGTTCCCCTCCAGCTCTGCAGGCACAGACACACTGCAGCTCATCACATGGCCCTGACAAAACACTCTTGCTCTCCATGTACTCATACGGGGCAGTCTGGAGCTTTAATTATGGATGAGTGCCCAAACTCAACCAAACGACAAGCTCTGTTTAACAAGCATTTAACTGCGAGCTATAAAACTCAGATTAAAACATAATCCCTGCTTTCACAGAAAAAGATTAAATTCTCCCTCTCGCTCTCGATGCTTTGTTCATCAATAAAATCCCAGTTTACCAATATTATGATTCTTGCAGATATATACAGAAGACGCAGATGGTGTAATGTTGAGAATTTTTAATTTTAGCGTAAATTTGATTAAAACGTTGATCAGCTGCGTTTTCAACATTGTGTTTGTGCTAATTTACAACACTGGACTGTGATATACTGAGGAATAAAGTCCACCATGTACAGAAAAGTGTACTCTCTAAAGTATGCTATTATATATAATAATAATAATAATAATAGCATAATTAGCATCTTGAATAAACATTGAGAATTCATAGTTTTTTTTTATACACCAGACTTTAATAAAATTAAACACCTCCAATCTGTTAAACACAAACCTTTCTCACAGGCCAAACTTGCTATGGACCAGTTTAGTAAAGTACAGCTGAGCTCATGCTTCCAATGATCATTTAACTCAGAGACTAACCTCTACTGATTGTTGTGATTCATTACTTTGCGCATACAAGTGCTTTTAACATTATGCCCATTAAAAAAATGTAAGTTGTATCAGGAACATCCAAAGCTTCAATAATGGTACAGGTTTCAGATTTGCACATGAAAGATAACGAATGCCTTGTTTGCATTCACTAATAAGGAGAAAAGTGAGATGATGCATAAAATGTAGTGAATGAAGCTGCAATTCATTGATGCACTGCTTAACCGTGAAAAACACAAGCCAAATCACAGGTCTGGTACTTCCAAGGATTATCCCTTCTTTTCACCATGAGATGCCACTGATGGCACAATTTCGTCTGTAAAATGAAAAATCGTGCATTATCCCATATTTTTATCTGAAGTACTGAAGTACATTGTAAATTGTGTCGACGCTTGTAATGTTAAGACACAAAATATAAAAAATAATAAACCTTTATGAAACCTACTCATCATGTTTGGAATCAAAATTAAACAATAGCTGGGTCACATAATTTCTACACAATTCAAAACTGACTGGCACACGCACCGCGGCATGCAGGGACTTCTAAGGGTAAAGGTAGGCGTCAGAAGAAAGCAGAATCCTATTGACATCAGTGTTAAATTACTGCAGAAAATAAAGACCCTTTTCCCAGTTACAATTTCCTGGTAGAGACACATTTCCATGGCCTTTATCAGAAACCTATCGTTAATGTCACATACTCTATGGCAGAGTACCATTTCTCTCACATACTCTTAAAAACGAGAGCTAGAGGAAGGGCTAAAAACACCCATATGATTTTAAGACACCCCGACAAAGCCATATCGTCTTTTAAAAAATACATATCTTTAGGGAAGGACTTCTCTGTATTCAGGGTTCAGAGTCACTCCATCACATGAACACCGTGGATGGAAAATCTGTGATCAGAGCTGCTTCAGACTGTGAGCCAGCGCTTTCCCTTTCTCTCAGAGGAGCTAAACGTTCAATGCACCCATTTCTCCATCAAACACACATTTAAGATGCTGATTTAGATCACATCCGTGTGAATCCCTTGTGTTTGAAACAGCACATGATAGAGGTCCTGTTCTTAAGGGCGTATAAAATGTAATCGGATCATGAAAAAATGTACTTAAAAAATTCTTTCTAGTTTGAATATCATTAACTGTTAAAAAATCCCACTCAAGGAGCAGAAAAATGGAGGAGCTTAAAAGTTTACATTGTAAACTTAAAGTCCCATCTTGTTGAAACTGTGGACACATAACTTGGGTTGAAACTGTAGTGCCAGTCATTGGCTGATGACACACATGTTCATGGAACAATGCTTTCTATTGGTTTTTAAAATGGTGAAATATATATTATGAGCCTTTAAGTAATAAAGCAGAGGAAACCACGGTATCACATGGACCGCTTACCTTCTCTCTCTCGGTCAGTGACACCAGGGCTGCGAGTCCTGACCCGTGGGCTGCAGGCATCTACTCCCGCTGGGTAATGCTGAGATTTGGTTGGCTGTGCTTGCTGCTGTTTGGCCTCCTGAGAGGATTCGTGTGCCATGGTAATCTGCTGCTGGTACAGCGCAAGAGCATCAGGCATGGCTGACTTCCCCTGAAGCCCCGGCCGAGTATCACGCCCTGCTGCCGATGCCTCGGGCATCTACACACAAACCAAAAACAGTTCTTCGATTGTGGCTACGGTATCTTAAAAAGAGAATTCTGATGGAAAGCTCTGTGGCATTTAAAAAAAAAAAAGTTTCTTTTTATTTAAAACTATTTTTAAATGTGTGTATATATATATATATATATATTTGGTTTAGGTGGTACTTACAATGGGGGGTATTGCAGCTGCTCTCTGCTTGAGCTGTTTTAGGTCCAGAGGTTTCTGAGCTTGAGAAGAGATCACTCCATCATGGGCAAAACTCAGCAAACTGGGCCTTATAGACACCATTGTGTTGAGAGGGAGAGAAGAGCAGATGTCAGAGCCTCATTATATCTATTTTACAGGCTCAAAAAACAGCCCATTAATGCCCCAAACGAGTTTATCATCATCATCATACCACAACATATAAACAAACAGAGCGTTTTCTCCTCTAAACTTTTTTAAAGAAACACTTTTCTCATTCAGTTATGTTTGGCTGGCTCATGGAGTAACATTACCCTGACTGGGCGAACACTGTTTCCATTCATGTGAAAAAAAACCACTCCACCTTCCACAAAAAGGCAACCCTCACCTGCTCTTTTCGGAACTCTCCGTCTCCTCCACCTCATCTGCACTGCACGTGGCGCTGGAGTCACTATCATGAGTGCCGCTCTTCCCTCCGTGCTCTTTCTTCTTGGTATCTTTCTTGCCCTCCTCCACCTCCAATGCGGGAGGCTTTTTATCCTCTCCTGCTCCCTCCTTCACACCCTCTCCTGGCTCAGCCTTCACCTCTTGCTTCACTCCATCCTGCTCACCTTCTCCCTTCTCCAATTTTGGCTTCTCATCTGTCCCAGTCTCAGCTGCTGCCATGTCTTTGTCCATAGAGGATGAGGAGGAGGAGGGGGCTGTAGGAGCAGTTTTGGGCCGAGTTGATCCCTCTTCTTTGACCTTGCTGTCTTCAGAGGAGCGTGGAGAAGGGAGGCTCTCTGTGTCTGAACTGTTATTGGCTCCACCTGAATAGAAATGGTGAAAAGGTCAATGCCAGCTTACTTTTAAGCATTTTAGATGGACAAATCAGCTAACAGGACTGGGTACCGAAAATTGATACGGTCAGTCTCTTGAATCGATTAAAATTGGTCATTTCCAGATGAGCCAGTTGTGGAGTCATTGATCGAGTATCGCAAGACTTGTGATGGTGTTACAATCTCTGAGGTATTGTTTTCTTTACAATGCTTCGGTTTATATCTATTTTCTTTGTGTTTTTTGTCCGTGTGCAAGAGTGAATGATTGGATGTGATTGAACATTAGTTTAAAAAACTAATCAGGATTAAATTTGGCATCTTCGTAATCATTAATATTTCAGCCTGAGCATATATTTTATTACACCATTAATTACCAAGTGTTAACTGAAAATTGGGATTTTGCAGTTAAGGCTTTTAAAGGCAGACAAGTTCCTAAAAAAGTATCTTCTTGAAATTAAACACACCCTTTGTCAAATTAAAAAGTAAACCCAAGTAGTAAAAACAGGGCAGGAGATTGTGGAGCTTCATTTTTCTTCAAGCATAACACTGAAACCACTCTCCCAGCTGGATGTAATTACACAATAACCAGAAGATAATAATCACTTCCCCTGCTGGCTTTCCATCACAGGCTTGAACTTGACAAACATGGCTCATGAAAGGAATTTCAGACACACAACATAATGCACTTCTCTCAGCACACCACTGACACCATGATAAAAAACACTTGCAGTGAGTGTCACTTCTTTCTCAGAAACAGATAAAAGTAGGTCAGGGTTGTTTCAGGAGTGAGGTCACAGGTGAACCTCCGTATGTTCTGAGAAAGCCTCTCTGCTATTAGATTAAAGCAGCCGTTAGCTTGCCAGGCAACTGCCAATTTTGAAGCATTGACCAAGCAGCCAGTTTGCGTTTTTTTTAACTAACTTTTTCCATTAAAAATAGTTTAAAATAAAACTTGCTTGAACAGAACGTAATTGTATAATCACACATAACCATGTGGCGGTGCATTAGCAGAGTTTATTATTTAAATATCTGTACCTTCTCCATCCTCCTGAGCCTCCTCCTCATTACCACTGACTCCTGACCCCTCCATCTCTTCTTCCTCTGCAGCAGATGGAGCGCTGGCCTCTTCATTCTGAGGAGCTTTGCCTTTACGTCTGGCTTTACGCTCTTTCTCCTAAAGTAAACACAAGCACAAAGATAAATAAAACCAGTCGAACGCTATAAAATAAATTTGATCCCATCAAAAACCAACCGATTTCATTTTATGCTGTTGTAGGATCTCATCCAGTTTCTGTCTCTTCTTGTAGTTGAAGTAGAAGTTCTTGCATTGGGAAACAGTTTTAGAGCCCACCATCTTGGCGATGGCTGACCAGTTTCTGCCATACTGCAGCAGACCTATGGCAGAAGAGAATTAAGACTCAATACAAACAGGAAACCAAGCTATGAGGACGAACGCTGAACTTTCTATGAATGACCGACAGCGTCAAACTTACATCCCATTTGCCACCAATTTACATTGAGGACTCCCAACCGCATTTCCCATCCGACATGCATTACATTTTAATTCTCAAGTTCATTTTCAGGAGTGTATTACACAATTCCTATTTTGCATGACTAGGGGAGATTTTCTGGGCGCTACAGTACACTCAAACGCAGTGTAAACAAACGTGAGAAAATTCAGCAACAGTTCTAGCACAGACCAGAATTATGATCGACAGTTCTGTGCCTGTCCAGACTGACTGTCAAAGAGGATCTAGGTCAGCTTCTAGTCACATAAATTAAACTACAGTTGACTCAGTTTTACATTCCCAGTACATTCTCCCTCTTGAACATGCACTTTGCAAGAAGCCCTCTGCTGCCCCTAGCGAGGGGATGCTTATTAAACCAAGTTTATTTATTTTCAACTGACAGAGCTACTTTTGGTTTAATATTATAAAATATATGTCTCATTGTGGGTGTAATATCAGAATTGCAAAAGCAACGGTGACCAAGAACAACTTTAAACTATTATTTTTTTTTTTTATAAATGGACAATTTATTAAAAAAAAAAACATCCACAAGGATTTAACTGGGGTTCAGGAATTGCGAGACAGTAAGAATGTCATTACGCGACTAAAATTCTTCATTAAAAAATGATTCAGATTTTTATGTACCCTTCAAAATTCTGTTAAGACATCAAGAGAAGTAAACATTTCCCTCAGTGAACGTAATCTGCAACTCAACGTTGTTCCTTCTCATGATGTAAACCGTTTTTTCAGCAAATACATGCTTTTGAAGGTTATAAATGTTCACTTCGCATCACAAATGTCTAATGTGAACAAATATGAAACGATGAGCTCTTAAAGAGACAACGTCCATCTGTGTCCATAGGAGGAAACCCACACAAGGACAACGAGAACATACTAGCTCCCCCCAGGAAGGTGATCGGCGAGCCTTGAACAGATAACCTTCTAACAGGAAGGTCAGTACAACCCACCGTGCCGCCCTATGGTACTAATCAATACATAGCTGCAGCTCTAGGAGTCCTGCTCGTCACTTTGCTGTGATGTATTGTCACAGCATTTCTAAATAATTGTGTTGCATTACCACTATACCAGGAAGAATAGTGGAAAGACTTCAGTGCACTTTCACTTCAGCACTAAGAACTTTGAGAGGCTTTAGCTTCAGGCCTTCAGAACCATTGTGTTGAATGTTTGTTTTGTGCCAGCTGCGTGTGAGCGTGTCCATGTTTATATCTTCTGTTTTGCGTACGAGCACAATCAAGAAATATAACTGCAAGCAGTAATGAGGGGCCAAGCCTCCAGTAGGCGAAACGTGAGCAGAAGTACCATCAAAATGTAAACCAAAGACATATGAAATCACCACAAGGCATGGTAGCATAAAAAACAAGTTGAATTGAGCGCTATTTAAAATTTTATGAATTTCGACCATTAGGTGGCGCTCTTAGTAACTTTTGTTTTGGGGTCAGCCTTTGGTACTGATGACTCACAACAAATTTGGTGTCAATATGGCAAACTGTTGCAGAGATACAGCTTCGGAAACCACTTGATCCAACAGAATCACAATCGTCATGGTTCTTATCGAAATCCGAAACCGCAATCAACAAGATGCGAATAACTTTTTGCCAACAAGGTCTAAGGATGTTCCAATTCAAATTTGGTGAGAATCGGTCAAACGGTCTGGAGAAAGTTAGAAAAAGTAAGGTTTTAAGCTAATTCAACATGGCAGACAGGAAGTTCAATAAATTATGGTAAATTTTATATCTATGTTCTCAGCTCGACCTAAGGAACAAAACTAGATGAGATTTTTGACAATAGGCTAAAGCTAGCAAAAGTTATTAGCATTTTTCTAAATTTGTTTATATCGTTTGATCACAAGGTGGTGCTGTCGTCAAAATTGTTGAGTCCCTCCAGGGCATGGTGGCAAATGTGCACAACAACTTTCAGAATTTCAAAGTAAAGCATGTTTGAAATACAGCATTTTTTGGCATAATTCAAAATGGCCGACGCCCAAAATGGCCGACACAGTAAAAATGGACATGGTTCGACTCGGCTTAATGCTCCAAACACGCTGATACCAATTTCATGAATTTTGGACAAACGGTTTGGGAAATACAGGCCGAAATGCCAATTTTTTTATATCTCCGGACCACTAGGGGGCAGAGCGACGAAACACTGCATGCAGCCTCAAATTATAGGTGTTACAACATAGACAAAGTTTGGTGTACATAGGCTAAAGCGTTGCGAAGTTATAGCCTTACAATCATTTTTGCGAGTTTTGCGTAAGGATCATTCGCGAATAATTCAATAACGGTTTTACGATTCAAAAATCCAAGAAATAACTTTTGTTTGGCATAGTCAGTAGATGATATGGAGCGAATTTCGTGAAGTTTGGAAAAACGGCCATGGAGGAGTTAGCAAAAGTAGGTTTTTCATAAAATTCAAAATGGCGGAAAAATTTGCATGGCGAAAAATGACGTCATAGGGTCAGGTCGATTCGGCTTAAGCCAAGGAATCAGTGGGAAGTGGAATTTTGTTGATTCTACTTACGGTTCAAAAGTTATTAGCATAAACGTGGGTGTAACTTTGGCCTATTGGTGGCGCTAGACGGTTTGGTTTGGAGACTTCAAATTTGGTCAGATTGTAGGTCAGAGGCTTGGCAGTCAGTGGGCCAAATTTCATAACTTTCCCGCAAACGGTTCATAGGGCTGCCATTGACTTTGCGGCGGAAGAAGAAGAAGAAGAAGAATATAACTGCAAGCAGTAATGCGGGGCCAAGCATCCGGTAGGCAAAACGTGAGCAGAAGTACCATCAAAATGTAACCTTAAGACATATGAAATCACCTCAAGGCAGAGTAGCATAAAAACAAGTTGAATTGAGCGCTATCTAAAATTTTATGAATTTTGCCCATTAGGTGGCGCTCTTAGTAACTTTTGTTTTCGGGTCAGCCTTTGGTACTGATGACTCACAACAAATTTGGTGTCAATTTGGCAAATGGTTGCAGAGATACAGCTTCGGAAACCACATGACCCGACGGCATCACAATCGTCATGGCTCTTATCGAAAACGGCAAAAGCAATGAACACGCTACGAATAACTTTTTGCCAGCAAGGTCTAAGGATGTTCTGATTCAAATTTGGTGAGAATCGGTCAAACGGTCTGGGTGGAGTTAGAAAAAGTAAGGTTTTCAGCCAATTCAACATGGCAGACAGGAAGTTCAATCAATTATGGTAAATTTTATATTTATGTTTTCAGCTCAACCTAAGGAACAAAACTGGATGAGACTTTTGACAATAGGCTAAAGCTAGCAAAAGTTATTAGCATTTTTTTTTAATTGTTTATATCTTTTGACCACAAGGTGGCGCTGGCGTAAAATTTGTTGAGTCCCTTCAGGGCATGGTGTCAAACATGCACAACAACTTTCAGAATTTTAAAGTAATGCATGTTTGAAATACAGCATTTTTTGGCATAATTCAAAATGGCCGACGCCCAAAATGGCAGACACAGTAAAAATGGACATGGTTCAACTCGGCTTGATGCTCCAAACGTGCTGATACCAATTTTATGAATTTTGGACAAACGATTTCGGACTCGATGGATCACAATAGTCATGGCTCTTATCGAAAACGGTAAGAGCAATCAACACGCTACGAATAACTTTGTGCCAGCAAGGTCTAAGGATGTTCCGATTCAAATTTGGTGAGAATCGGTCAAACCGTCTGGGTGGAGTTAGAAAAAGTAAGGTTTTCAGTCAATTCAACACGGCAGACAGGAAGTTCAATCAATTATGGTAAATTTTATATCTATGTTCTCAGCTCGACCTAAGGAACAAAACTGGATGAGATTTTTGACAATAGGCTAAAGCTAGCAAAAGTTATTAGCATTTTTCTAAAATCGTTAATATCTTTGGACCACAAGGTGGCGCTGGCATAAAATTTGTTGAGTCCCTTCAGGGCATGGTGGCAAATATGCTCAACAACTTTCAGAATTTTAAAGTAAAGCATGTTTGAAATACAGCATTTTTTGGCATAATTCAAAATGGCCGACGCCCAAAATTGCGACACTGTAAAAATGGACATGGTTCGACTCGGCTTGATGCTCCAAACACGCTGATACCAATTTTATGAATTTTGGACAAACGGTTTGGGAAATACAGGCCGAATTGCCAATTTTTTATATCTCCGGACCACTAGGGGGCAGAGCGACGAAACACTGCATGCAGCCTCAAGTTATAGGACTTACAACATAGACAAAGTTTGGTGAACATAGGCTAAAGCGTTGCGAAGTTATAGCCTTACAATCATTTTTGCGAGTTTTGCGTAAGGATCATTCGCGAATAATTCGATAACGGTTTGACGATTCAAAAATCCAAGAAATAACTTTTGTTTGGCATAGTCAGTAGATGATATGGAGCGAATTTCGTGAAGTTTATACAAACGGCCACGGAGGAGTTAGCAAAAGTAGGTTTTTCATAAAATTCAAAATGGCGGAAAAATTTGCATGACGGAAAATGACGTCATAGGGTCAGGTCGATTCGTCTTGAGCCAAGGAATCAGTGGGAAGTGGAATTTTGTTTATTCGACTTACGGTTCAAAAGTTATTAGCATAAACGTGGGTGTAACTTTGGCCTATTGGTGGCGCTAGATGGTTTGGTTTGGAGACTTCAAATTTGGTCAGATTGTAGGTCAGAGGCTTGGCAGTCAGTGGGCCAAATTTCATAACTTTCCCGCAAACGGTTCATACGGCTCCCATTGACTTCATTACGGAAGAGGAAGAAGGAAGAAATATAACTGCAAGCAGTAATGCGGGGCCAAGCATCCAGTAGGCAAAACGTGAGCAGAAGCACCATCAAAATATAAACCAAAGACATATGAAATCACCTCAAGGCATGGTAGCATAAAAAACAAGTTGAATTGAGCACTATCTAAAATTTTATGAATTTTGACCATTAGATGGCGCTCCTAGTAACTTTTGTTCTGGGGTCAGTCTTTGGTACTGATGACTCACAACAAATTTGGTGTCAATATGGCAAACAATTGCAGAGATAGAGCTTCGGAAACCACATGACCCGACGGCATCACAATCGTCATGGCTCTTATCGAAAACGGCAAAAGCAATCAACACGTTACGAATACCTTTTTGCCAGCAAGGTCTAAGGATGTTCCAATTCAAATTTGGTGAGAATCAGTCAAACGGCCTGGGTGGAGTTAGAAAAAGTAAGGTTTTCAGCCAATTCAACATGACAGACAGGAAGTTCAATCAATTATGGTAAATTTTATATCTATGTTTTCAGCTCGACCTAAGGAACAAACCTGGATGAGATTTTTGACAATAGGCTAAAGCTAGCAAAAGTTATTAGCATTTTTCTAAAATCGTTTATATCTTTTGACCAAAAGGTGGCGCTGGCGTAAAATTTGTTGAGTCTCTTCAGGGCATGGTGTCAAACATGCACAACAACTTTCAGAATTTCAAAGTTAAGTATGTTTTAAATACAGCATTTTTTGGCATAAATCAAAATGGCAGACGCCCAAAATGGCAGACACAGTAAAAATGGACATGGTCCGACTCGGCTTGATGCTCCAAACGCGCTGATACCAATTTTATGAATTTTGGACAAACGGTTTGGGAAATACAGGCCGAATTGCCAATTTTTTATATCTCCGGACCACTAGGGGGCAGAGCGACGAAACACTGCATTCAGCCTCAGATCATAGGCATTACAACATGGACAAAGTTTGGTGTACATTGGTTAAAGCGTTGCGAAGTTATAGCCTTACAATAATTTTTGCGAGTTTTGCGTAAGGATCATTCGTGAATTATTCGATAACGGTTTGACTATTCAAAAATTTAAGAAATAACTTTTGTTTGGCATAGTCAGTAGATGATGTGGAGCAAATTTCGTGAAGTTTGAACAAACGGCCACGGAGGAGTTAGCAAAAGAAGGTTTTTCATAAAATTCAAAATGGCGGAAAAATTTGCATGGCGGAAAATGACGTCATAGGGTCAGATCGATTTGTCTTGAGCCAAGGAATCAGTGGGAAGTGGAATTTTGTTTATACGACTTACAGTTCAAAAGTTATTGGCATAAACGTAGGTGTAACTTTGGCCTATTGGTGGCGCTAGACGGTTTGGTTTGGAAACTTCAAATTTGGTCAGATTGTAGGTCAGAGGCTTGGCAGTTAGTGGGCCAATTTTCATAACTTTCCCGCAAACGGTTCATAAGGCTCCCATTGACTTCATTACGGAAGAAGAAGAAGAAGGAGGAATAATAAGAAGAAACGGAACAAACACAATAGGTGCCTTCGCAGCTTTGCTGCTTGGCCCCTAATAATAATAATAGGAAGAAACGGAACAAACACAATAGGTGCCTTCGCAGCTTTGCTGCTTGGCCCCTAAAGAAGAAGGAGGAAGAATAATAATAATAATAGGAAGAAACGGAACAAACACAATAGGTGCCTTCGCAGCTTTGCTGCTTGGCCCCTAACTAAGCAATAGAGATACAGTCATGGTCATCCATGACCATTCATTGTACCATACATGACCATTCATTGTACTTCAGCACTTCAGGGTCTGGCAGCGCAGCCGATCTGACTCGATTGGTCAGTGGGTGGAGGTAAGAACTATGGGCGTTGTAGGGAACATCTAGCAGTTTCAGTAAGAAAAGAAAAAAAGGGAATACAGCATTAGCATTACACAAACAGGCATAAAAGATGAGGATAAATCTTGAGATGTTTTTGATGAGGGGAGTGTGTGGTTAGGAGGTTAGTTTATTTTGCATAATATAGACCCTTTAAATTTCCAAAAAATGCATAATACCTTTCAGAAAAGATGGCAAATACAAATGTTTGGGTTCATTAGATAAAGAGGGGGAGGTCAAACTTGACAATTCAACAGCGGAAAATAATAACTGCTTGAAAAAGCTCTTTCCTCAATCAGAGTAAATATTTTTTATAAATCTAATACAGAACACAATATCCATTAAAGAAGCCTCCAGCTTCCCCATGCAACCAGCCTGGCATTCTCATTTGGAGAAAGCTCAATAAAAAGGTTAAAGATCATTCGCTGCAGCTTGCCGCCTGAAAGAAGAAAGTGGGGCAGTAGCCTGATATGAACCGCCTCAGTGATTTAACGCCCCACTAACAGCCAGTAGATGTCAGCCAGGCTGCTTTGTGCTGGTTAACTTTACATCTCAAATCTATCTTATCCAGATTTTCACTGAGATCCTTAGTTGAGAAACCCAGGCTACCCTTAACATCAAAGCTGGCAGCTCTTCAAAGGAGCTTGGAAAGGGAATGAGAGAGAAAAAAAATATGTGAATAATAATCTTCTTTATGATATTCACACAAGCAAAGCATGAGGTCCATTCAAGTCTCAATGTATTCTCACCATCTCTCATCAGTCTGTTTATTCTATAAACTTCCAGATGTTTGTCAGAATCACAAGCTCATTCATGCAAGATGGCTGACAAACACAGGCAATGTTTATGCCCAGGCATCTATTCAGCATGGCAAAACATAGTGACCCTTTTGTTGCAAAATCCAAGAGCTGTAGAACCAGTTAAATCCAACTTCCCAAAATGCAGATCTCAACCAACTTTGATTGTGTCAGTCCAATGTGAAAAATCTGCCCAATCAGCATTGATCCACCAAAAGCATGTGCCAATGTTGCATCCAATAAAAAAAACCTCAGTACTGGCCCAGAGTGAATTATCCAATCAGAGAGTTACATGCGACACACATCCAGCCCACTCTTTTTTATCTTCGCTCAGATGTTTTCCATAGAAATCAAGAGAACCAATAATAAAGTAGTAAAGAGGAAAAGGGAGTGGTGTTGGGGAAAGAAATGAGTTCTCCATACCTTCTGATAGTTGTGCCGATGGTTTTCTGAATCGCTCACAAAAGAGCAGCTCTTCTCCTTTCCCACTCGTCCTCTCACTACTCATCAAACTCACTCTCTCACTCTCGCTTTCTCTCTCTCTCTCTCTCTTTCAAGGCCACTGTTTTTTCACTCCTCTTCACTGGCTGCCGCTTGGCTGGACTTTAACAGCAAAGTGAAGCTGAGATGCAGTGACTCCACCTCCCAAATGCCCGTCCTCCCTCCAAAACCTCATCTGATCTCTTCTACGAGTCGCTCTCCCTCTCTTCTACTATCTATCATACATTGTATCATAGCAAATGCACATCTATGCTCACAAATCATAGCTCACCATCAAAGCAAGAGATTGTGTCTGAGTTGGAAATGAGAAAGGGTTGATGCTAATATCATGAGAAAGCAAAGGGAAGTTATTCTTCCCAACTGACCTGCTTTTCTTCTTCAATGTGACCTCTACACACAGTCCTTAACAACGAGAGAGGGAGAGGGAGGTTTGCCAAATCCTCTAATTCCTGCCTGCCCACAATTCACCCACTTCCTTTCTTTTGCACAACCGACACAAAACATTAACTCAATGCTACAAAAAGCAAGAAACCAAATAACAGACAGATAAAGGTAAAACAAAAAAGACAAAAGAAAACATATTAACACACATATGAAATGACAGACTGAAAGAAACTAATAACGAATGACCGGAATAAATTGAAAGATGGAGAAAGAACAACAACGATGCAAAGTCAGGTTGAGGAACAGACAAACAAAATGCTTATTGTGCCTCCCCAGAGTTTCGAAAAAGACCAGACACACATTACGTCTGTTAAAAAGAGATGTGCACAAGGGCATGCTGCCGTTAGATGTCTGTGCCCGTGAGCATTAGTCACACAGCAGAGCGATGCGTCGAGGCTGCCAGGTGCCATTAACTAATATTACAGTGGTCTCCCTCACTTTAGAAATGATCACAGATAAACACATTAAACTAGAGAGCTGTAAGCTGCTTTAGAAAGCACAGAGCGTAACAACCAAAGAGGGTCATGGGATGCCAGGTTATTCAAGCACATTATGAGAAAAAGACTGACAGAGGGCATAGGGTTTGGTTAGAAACAAGCACAGAGATAAAGAAAAATAGTACTTCTGATAAAAAACAAAACAAAAAAATACAAATGAGAGGTTGATTTTCGCAGATGTCTGTGTGTTTGTTTGGAACACTTGTGGAGTGAGCACATCATCAACACGGACCAGATCACTTAGCGATTGATCATGAGCGGAGTACAAACATTAAATGGCATATAATTTGTGATATACGTCACACTAAATCAAATAACACAAGTGTAAAAGTCAACAAAGACGTCCATACAGCGAGACACCACTCATCATTGCATATGAGACCAAAATACAAACCAGAGTTAACATAAGAGTATAAACTGGGTATAAATTTAACTAAAGCCATATCGGTCTTGTAAAAGGTACATGTATATATTTGGCAAGCAAATGTATCCAAAGAGGACTTCAAATAAAAGCTCTGATGCAAATTTTCAAGACCTTGTTTAGAAATTCTTGTGTCTTGTAATCGTATGTGACCAGCAAATCTGGGGACTTTTACTCAAGTACCTTTGTGATGAAGTAAAGTACTTGTCTACAGGTTACCGACAAGGAAAACACAAGGAAAGTCCTACACATACTGCTGGCTGGAACAAACATGCTCATCATGATAGAAATGATGGAGACAATGGTAAAAAACTATGGTTACTCAGGATTATCTACATCTGTAGAGAAACATCCCACACCTTATCTAAGCGACCCCTTAGATTTTAAATGTAAGAAAGGGAACAGCTTCACAATGCACTTCCAGAGAGAAGTGAAGAGTGGCCTTAAGAGACAGCAATGTTAAATGAAAGCATGCAGAGGTAAGTTAACAGTTATTTATTATATCTTTAGTTTTGCTTACATGCGTCTTGTATTGGTTTGAGACTGTTAATCCGAATCAAATTTAACTGCCATAAATTAACAATAAAATATAAATCACTGTAAAAAAAAGATGTGCCTACATGCTATCTAAAAATGTAAAGAGTATCTAAAGCTTCTACATTTTCTCCACCAACATCTTATAAAGATTAATAAAAGGTCCCAGAGTCGTAGATAAAGGAACAGAATAAATTTGTGAAAGTTTTGTTTGCAGAAATATCACCAGTTTCATTTGAAATGAACGTCAGATTAGCAACTAAATGGTTCTGAAGGATCAGCAGGTACATCTTTAAATTTATACACAAGGCTATTTTGTGAATCGTTAATGTTATTAGTTAACATCTTTCATTTAAATAGCGTATTTTTTTAATTACAGTAACTTTTTCAGACCTATATATGCACTTATGGCATGAAATCGAACACTATACAATTGTTTTCTTAGATTTGCAACTTTTAAAAATGCTGTGTTTTATGAAGAGGTTTGTCTGAGTGAATCTGTTGTGAAACTACTGTTTATATGGTGAACAATGGCTCATTAAACTTTTCTTTAATGGTTTTAATTACATTACGGACATGTATAGTTGTATATGAAAATGGTTGTTTTCATAATTTTAAAACTTGGTTTCTATGGCAGCCATCTTTGTTAAAAAATGAAATATGCCAGCTCACGAGGCGCGTATTGGGAAATCTGTTTCAATCATAATTGATCTGGTATCAGATATCCAAGACCTGTGAAAAATTATTTTGTGAAACCCTGATGAATATTTGAAGATAAAACTTTGGTTATCGATATATTCTTGTTAAATCAAAAGAATATTACTGTTTTGTGCTCTTCTGGGGGTTTTTTCTGCCTCTGTGAAATGCAGGATTAATATTGAATGGTTCCAGAATGACATTTGCGAAAGGAAAATGCACAGGGAATGAACACATACCATTGCACAAATTATGCAGAGAACTGTAACGTTTCCCAAAATATTTACTTTTTTATTTTTAACAAGTTATTCTTGTCGACATTGTCTCTAGACGTTAACAATCCAGGGTAAATAGGGCTTCATACCCTCTTCAGCATTAAAGGTGCAAATCGAAAAGTATGGAAATTAAACCATGAGCACGACAACTTCACACCAACCTCAGAAGAAGCTTTTCAACAGATAAATTAAGCAGACATCAAACCTCTCGCTAGATCTCACTTATATCTCAAACAGAGAACTACTACTAGATGTTTGTGTGCGAAAGCTCACCTTTCTTTGCTGTCTCCATCTCCTCTTCAGTCCAGCGAGAGCTCTCATTCATCTCCAGGTTTGCTACAATGGACACAAATAAAATGTTAAACAATTGAGAACCAAATCTATATTTTTAAAAATGGAAATGCTTAATTATTTGACTAAATGGACGAGTTGAAATAAAAGAAAAATTTAAATATGACAACATTTCTCTTTAAATCAAATTTAGTACACACTTTCTAAAGAAACGAAAACGGCATTGTCTTTTCATTATTAGATACTATACCATGGTCTGTCTGAATACTGGATTCTGATTAGCTGGCAGAATTCTTCATTCCTCACCATCATCAATATTTTCAGATTTGTTGAATTAATCAAATATTTCTGTATTTTCATAGACGCTCTATCATTTGCTGAGCACTGCTGTTCATCTCCTCTCTAAAGTGAGACTGGAGAGACAACCGTGCCAGCAGCCTCCAGTTCTCGTGCTGTCTAAAACAGTCAAGTGCATGCCTAACCATTATTTATCCTTTACATGATTAAGCTATTAATGCGTTTGGGGAAATATAGTGCTGCCAATCCATGTTCAATATGACTGAAACCTAAACTATACCTGCCAAGAGTTCCACAAATATGAGAGGAGATGCTCTGGTTAAGGCCAAGAACTGCCACAGGCAATGTTCTGCCCCTTGAACACAATCAATGACAGTTCAAGAACACACTTAGCTAAGCTAGATGAGCTTCTGAGTTGTAAAAATTGACAATATGTATGGAAAAGCACTCTCTTTAAACCTGAAAATAATCTTCCATTTCCATTTCTACCCCGTAGCCTCTTTTCTGAGTTCATGTTAAGTTAAGGGGTGCCCCAATACTCTTCTGAATGGCACACAAAGGCCAAGATGAAGGTGTGTGGACTTCCATTCCTAGGTTCAAACCATATTAAGAGTTAAGAATAGACGCCAGCATGATCCACTAATGTAATTTTGCCATGTATAATTATGTAAATCATTGTTTTGTCAGATAAAGTAATCCAAATGACAGTTCTTTGCTTTTTTTGCAAGAAAAAAAAAAGTCCAATTAGGATTGATGTTACTACACTGTACTGGGCAAAGTTGTAAAACTAAAAGTGGTCAATATTATGCAACGCAAGGGTAATTAGCAGAGTAAAAGAAAGGCTAAATTTAACATGTGGTCGAAGGAGCCAGTGAACAGTCTGTGAGAGTATGCTGACCCAGCTCACTGCTGAGAGGTGAAGTGTTCTCTTCCTGCTCGACGGTCATAGAGCGAGTGACCCTTCCTTTCCTGTGACCGCGGCTGTTAGCTGTGCGTCGCCCTTTAACAGCTACAGGAGGCTCTTTCTCCTCTCCGTCCTCACCAGAGGTGTCATCCCTGCAACAATAGCATCATGTCTCAATGGTGTTTTCCTCAGAGGAACATATCAGAAAGCTACAAACGTATCATCATTTGTTGTATTTGCATATAATAGAAAAAAAAGCCCAGTGAGGACAACTTCAGTCTCTCTACGGAGTCAGCTTCAGCTGAACAGCATGGTGTCAGGAAGTATCCGTGGGATGAGCAGAGCCTAATTTATCATACCTGCACACTATTCAGCTCACAGATACAGTGCTAAATATAGGATCCGCAGCTGTGGCTGCAGGGAGAGGGGACCATGAGGGAGAGGGGAATGTGCTCATTTAATGTATAGCTGGTGCATTTGAGCCTGTGTTAATGTGCTCTAATCACTCTCTGTAAAACTGCTGACTGCACAGTTTTGGCTTCACACAGTATTTCCATGTCTTTAATTACTTAAGACGATTAACAGAAATCAAACAAGCTTCACATAACATAACCAAATTCAATTTTTTACTATTTAATGTCCTTTCTATAATTTTAATTGACTGTACAAAGTTAAAGTAACATTTCAGCCTTTGAATTAAAGATGTATTTGTACATTTTGTACATGTAATTGTCAGTTTAAAATTTTATAATATTGAATATTAGAAATACGTATATCATAAAATTATTTAAAAAGATGTCATGCTTTTTCACCCAATATATAATTCATTTTCCAACCCGCTTATTCCTGTTTTGGGGTCACGGGTGTCTGCCGGTCCCTATCTCCAGCCCACATTGGGCGAGAGGCGGGGGTACACCCTGGACAGGTCGCCAGTCCATCACAGGACAACATTCACTCACACATTCACACCTAATGGGAATTTAGATTATTCCATTAACCCAAGCGCATGTTTTTTGGGATTGTGGGGGAAACCAGAGTCCCCGGAGAAAACCTATCCAAGCACAAGGAGAACATGCAAACTCCTTCCAGGAAGGTCACCGGTGAGCCGCAAACAAACAACCTTCAAACTGGAATGCCACAACGCTGAAAGGTGGCATGGTTTAATATCGAGGTGTGTCGGAGCACGAAACTTCACAAAGAAAATTCGGGTTGATATGCAGAGGTTACACACTTTTTGGTAGCTGATCATGCCCAGCATACAGTGCATAAGCAACATTTTAAAATATCAAACATTTAAAATTTGACTAGTCAATGTTTAGCATTCTATATATTCCCTAGACATGTAATAGAATGTTGAATTCCACACGATATATGTATTTAATTAGAAAGTTTTGCATTAGAATCCATTTCTAGCCTATGTGTTATAAGTAGGGGTGTAACGGTACGCTAAAATCGTATTCGGTTCGGTACAGTGTCTTGGAGAGTTCGGTTCAGTTCGGTACAAAACAATAAGAACTTACATAATCTTTATTTTGAAAAGCTGCCGATACACAGTAGAATTCTTGCATAAAATAAATAAAAGTGACACATTTGGGTGATATTTTAAATAAATTGCACTCTTTATTAAGAAAAACACTTTTTTTTAAATAAAAAATGAAATACTGCAACTAGTTAGGATAGATTACCTATCCACATTTTCTGAAGAGAGCATAGATCTGGTTATAATATCTCCAGCAGTAGAAAATGTTAGATGTGTTGTCTGCCCGATCTCCGTGGAACAATGTCTGCATACAACTTTAAATTTATCCACTCGTCTATCCCCGTTATGTATTTTAACGGAGAAGCCAAAGTGTTCCCAAACAGGAGACCGTAGTGAGGTGGGAGGGTCTTCAAGCTCTGGCTACTCTTTCGCTGTTGCCATTTCTCACAGCTACCCGGCGTTCAGCTCTACTGTGCTTCACTCAATAGCGTCCGTGCGGAAACTCGCCTAGGAACAATGTTGGGCTGCGCTTAATATCGCGCTAATAATAAATTTATATCATTTAATAAAAAAATATACAGAAACGGTACGCAAGTGTACCGAACCGAACAGGCCGTACCGAAACGGTTCAATACATCCCCGTGAACCGTTACACCCCTAGTTATAAGCCGTGTCTGAAAGGATTTTTGCTTGCTTTTGCAACTGTGCCTTCTCTGTTAAGCCACAAGCTCAAAAGATTTGCTCGTGAATTGTTAATGAAACAAAGGTGACAAAGCATTTGAGAAGCAAACGAAAGAACTCACTTTATGCCATCGTCTTTGTCATCTCCTTCTGCTTTGTCTTCTTCCCGCTCTCCCTCTTTCTCTTTCTCCTTCTCCTTGTCTTCTTTCTCCTCCTGGTTGTTTCTATTCACCTGTTGCTGTGCCTGCTGGTTATTCTGGAAGAATAGTTAAAGATAGAAACCATGTCAGGTTTAAAAATATCCCTTAGAATTAAATAAATTATCATCAGAAAAAGAACATGTAGTACTACTAATAATGCTTTACTGTATCTCACGTTTCCATATGTGGGCTTTCTTTCACATGAGAATTCCATTTTAAAATCAAGAGACACTATAAATCTTTTACTAGTGGAGAAACTGCACCCCAGCTACTTTGGAGGCAAAATCAATGACAGAAGTGACAGAATCTCGGAAGCGATATCTTCAGCTTGGTGTAGAATACCTCAAATTATTGCAGCAAAAATAGATTAAATCCTTCACAGCACAATGATTCACACGAAATGCAGAGCAAATATCAAAATACTGTGGTGTGACGAGAACTGAAATCTTAAATTTAATCCCAACATGACTAAAGAGCGAACCAAGTTTTTAAAAATCATTTATGAGTCTGGAATAACACAGGTACTTGCCATCTTTATTAGAAATTTTATCAATTTTCAAATTATGTTCAAATTGAGGCTTCTCTTGTTCAATCAACCAACCACAACTTAATAAACTACAGAGGATAAAGAACCTCAACATTTCAACAATACATGACTCAACAGAAATTATTAATCAGCCAAAAATCTTCTTGGAAAGCATAAAAAGAGGTGAGGTAACGGACCTCACCTACAGTTTAAGTCTGAGCTAAAAAAGACTGTTCTAAAGCTTGGAATGTGTTATTGTAAAAGAACACTCACAGAATTAATTATAATTTGCTCTTGAAATAGTGAGGAGATGTAGACTTCCGGATCGTAAAGAATTCTACAAGTAAAAACTGGGTCATTTGTGGCTTTAAAAGCAAATCATTAGCAATTGAAAATTATTTAACACGGTTGATGTTGGACATTGAAGAATCGAGGAGAAAGACAGGGCTTAATGTCAAGCAGTCAGTGTTAAATTTCGACCAATCAGAGAGCAGATCTCAAGTGTACTTCCACAGACAAAGTAACCACCATCTCAGACGTGCACACAATTCCTTCAAAACTATGTATATTTTTATTTGAGGAAATTTCATATGATTGGAACTCTATAATAGATTAAAAATAACCATTTACGCCTTTATATAAAATAACAATTACCCCTTTATACACAAAAATAAATTAAGTTTAAACTGGTGATTTTGGAACAGAGTCACTTTAAACATTTTGCGCATATGAAGTATTTGAATTGAAGTGATGTTAGTAGGAAATATAATATTTTCAAAGTCGTGTTTAAAAATAGGAAATGTATAAAAAAAAAAAAAATATCTGACATGGAAGGGATTTAGATCCACTTATAAAAGTATCCCAAACAAGTTTCAATCAAACAACCTTTTTTTTCCTGTTCACACCATTATGCAACTAAACAAATGCAAGAAATAGAAATACTAATAAAAAAAAACTGATTTATTTAAGTGTTAAATTAGGCACATGCACAGTTACACTCAAATGAAGATGCATACATTTCTGTTTCAGTCAGACTCTTTCTCTCTGCCATCAGACTAATTCCACTGACCTCTTCCATTTCTGTGTTTGTAGCACTGGCTGAGAGCAATTTAATGTAAGCCCATTAAGATCAGGCGGTATTTAATGACCGGCGCAGTACTACTCCAGGAAAGCAAGCGTCTTTGGGCAATCGTCTCATTAGTTCATTAGCTTTTATGGAGGCAGCCATCATTACAGACTCTTACACAGCCCTCTCTGCTCTCTTTCCAACAGAGTCTACTGCAATGTCCACTACAGCATCTATAAATCATAAAAACTCAAGACACACTCCCACTTCAAGATCCATCACCGAATAGAATTAAGTATATCCGATTAGAAGAGGGACTTATATAGTCTGACACACCGAAGTGTTTGTCTCTGATCCTCACTGACATCCAGATGATTATTTAGATTTTTGTTCAATAATAAAAAAATGCTTCATTTGGATGAGTCAATCATAGAAAGTAAAGAAGACTAGAAAAGGGGAAATTATATTGAAAAAAAGAGAATAAATGTATTAAGTACAATTTAAGAGAAGGACTTCAACATGTGTGTAAAACTGACCCTACCGTACTGAAATTCACACACAAAGCAGCAAAAAGAACACAAAACTTTGGATTATGGTTAATAAAAATTATAATTTGAGCAAAAAAAAAAAAAGTTTCAATAGCTACAAGTTGCCATGAGCTCAATTGCAAATAAAGGACAAAGGACAACAAGGGCCAAAGAGAACCAGATGTTTCAAGTTGGCTTCAATAAATGCAATGAAACAATGAATAAGTCTAGACATTTGCTAAAATGTGTTTTAAATACATTTATCTTTAGATGAAACAACAGTTTCCACAGTTTTGTTGGTGTGGTCAATGTTCGTTAAAGGGCATACCAAAGGAGGTTTGCTACCTATGTCACATAGACCTAAGCTTTAAAATGTAATTAACTTTTTTAAAATGCCAATTTTAGCAAAGGTAACTAATTTGGACTCATCATGAAAGCCTATCTAATAAATAATTTTAGAACTAACAAGGTTTGTCCACACCCCTAGGGGGAACTGTGAAATTTATGCTCTTATGAGATACTGTTACAAACATTTTAACAAACATTGACCAGTTTAACGAACATTACATAATGCTATTTTACTCAGGAAACCATTTGATGTTGGATTGTAACGATGACGTAACTGAGTAAAATAAACCAACCCCCATGTTTCTGGCGTTTACCAATGCTGAGATAGATTTCAATGGTAAAATTGAAGTCCTTCTAAAGCCTGAGATTCAGATACATTTAGCACAGTTATTGCTATGTTCTTGCACAGACTGATGACCTCATTAGTCGTTATTGCAGTATGAGATAAACATTCACAGGATCATAATCAAGATTAAACTCGACTTGAACATTTTACAAAAAAACCTAAAGAAAAAACCCAGTTAAAATGGATAAAACTACAGGTCTGATGGTAACACTACATGCAATAAACCAAAGTTCTGTTGGGTAATTACAAAAGGTGCCAAACTTGTCACTCTGTGTTTCATGCACATTATGCCATACAATTAACTGTGAATACAGAAACAAAATGCATTCTGGGAAGGAGGTCTGATTCTTACCTGACTCCTGCCACGACGACGGTAACTCCTTCGAACAATGTTCTTGTAGTTCTCATTCTTCTTGGTCAGATAATAGAAGAGGACACACTCTGCCACAGTCTGTGGGTACACAAACACACAGCGCTTCAAGCCATCCTTCTTCTTACGAAAACACTCTGATCTCAGTTAAGTGCTGCACATCTCCCGCAGTGCTAACAATGAGATGAAGAGGGTGATATTAATAAAGAAGCAGGTGTACCTTTCGCTCTAGAAAGGAGGCTATCAGGCCAAAGTTTTTTGGGTGCTGGATAAACCTGCAGTGAAGAAAGGAAAAGCTGTGAGACAGAGCAAAAGAACCATGACGTCCACATCTTTGGAGGGTACACAAACGTCTTCCATATGAACGGAACAACATTTAAATAAAGTACGACACATAGGCCTTATTTACACTTCAAGTCTTGATGCTTTACTTTAATTTGTTGCTAATAAAACCCAAGGGATGCCATCACTCACTTGATGGCCACAGCGTAGCATCGATGCCTTAGGTAGTTTTTGGGACCTAGTCCTACTCAACAAACCCAATTTCCAAATTTTCTAGCAATTGCAACCCACATCGGTGTTGTGTTTTAGCTGGGAGGAGGAAAAGGGCCATTACTGCAGACTGCATATGTTTCTGTTACTGGAGCTTCGATCACTCAGAGGAACCACCGGAGTTATGATGAGATATCTCAGGAATGGTTGGAGAATACCGTGGTGTACTTTACAGAAGCTCCCTGTTCTCAAACGTCTCGCTCCCTAGAGTACCTGATGTCATGAAACAGCAGTGATGTACAAAATAGTCTCTGTTAAACGACTGAGAACGTAATGATTGCATTGACACATATGCAATAAAGCCTCAATCCAATCTAGAAATATCCAAACCTTTGCGTTTATTTTCTGTTTGCGCCATCATTGAGCAGAACTGATCTGGGTCACATATGAGCAAAAGATCTGAATTGGGTCACATTTCGCAGTGTGAACGAGGCCAACTAATTATAATGGTTAATCAGGGATGGCTGCAGTTACATTACCATTTCAGATTTTTTGACATATCAATGTGTCATTATACATTATATTTTGCAGGAGAAAAATGTCCTTAATGATTAAGAAATGTTGTATTAATCCTTAATAAAACAAGTATTTATTTCCAACTACCTTCTTATTTAAATTAGCATTAAAGCAATGTAGCAAGAAGTCAACTTGACTAGCACTTTAAAGGTTCATGAATTTCAACGTAAGAGTACCTAAACAGGGTTTCTGCAGGTTTGTGTCAAATTTAAGACTTTGTGAGACCATTAAGAATCAAATTTATGAACCTATATTATACAGTAGTACCCCGAGATATGAATGCTTCGAGTTACGAAATGTTCGAGATATGAAACAGTGATGGGCCTCACTGTAATTTTTTTGCTTCGAGATACAAAGAAAAATTAGAGATACGAACAACCACAAGCAGTTCTGCTCTATTTTCGACTTGTTTGTCTCACGTCGTGTTGCGCTCTTTTCTCCCTTTGAAGAAAGTGTTCTTTAAGGGGCTGATACGCCTTAAAACACTTTAAATCAGTTTTATATCGAGCAAATCATTATGTATAGATTACCAAAAAAAGTACTATAACAAATGTTTAAGTCAAGGTGTTGTAAAAAAAAAAAAAATAACGTTTATAAACATGGAAAGTGCTGTTCTGTAGCACAAGTTAGTCCTCCTCCTCCTCCGACACATCACCTCACTCTCAAGGTAAGGTTTCACATTTGTGTACATATTAAGTATTTTGCTTGTGTTTTATTGTAATTTATTACATTAACAATGTGTAGATTTAAGGATTGAAGGAACTTTACTTGATTTTTCTTTGGTTTCCTTTTTTTCAACTTATACTGTTGTTTCTGAGAGCCGTTGCACGGATTAGATGTTTTACATGTATATGTTTACTTCGAGATACGAAACGTTCAACATTCGATTGTCACCCTTGGAACACATTAATTTCGTATCTTGGGGTACCAGTGTTCTTATGTTTATCTAACAGCCATAAATTTACTGTAAAATCATTGTAAAATAATGCTAATATTGCATACAAGCCACCTAAAAATATCTAATAATATCTAAAATACCTGCAGCTTGAAAAAGTCTGAACAGTTGGAACAAAAATAACAACATGACTACATTTTCTCCACCGACATCATCTAAAGATTAAAAAAAAGTCCTAGAAAAAGCAACAGAATAAATGGCATGTGAAAGTTTTGTTTCTTTAAATAACATTAGTTATTAACACTTGAAAAGATGTATAAAAAAGAAAGAATAATTATTATGTAAGACTTAGAACAGTGAATTTAATTCAATTCAGGAATTTAGGCCTAAAATTGGGGTTTTGCACGTTTCTTGAAACAGTTTGAATAATTCCTCCACAAATGGTTCAATTGTACAATGATCTGATAAAAAAAGGGCATACTTCTCACGAAAAGTGTCTTTCTCCTGCTCGCTCCACATGTTCATAACCTGTCTGTCTTTATAAACCTTCATTGGATCATCCATTAGGCCGTTCATGTTGATGAACTTTATCCTCTGCTGCTCAGCGTCAAACAGCATGGGAGGAATAACGGCTAACTGCCGCATCTGCTTCTCCGAGTTCTGCCAAGGTAACAGAGATAGAAACATTTGTTTTAAATTGAAGCAAGGCAGAGTTTACAGAAAAGCATGACTCCAAAGTCAACAATATAAAATTCTTATGTTGCACTTTTAATGATAGCAACTGAGTAGATTTGGTAAAGAGCAATGTTACCTCTTGCTCAGAGATGCCATCGATAATCTCAGAAACTTCATGTTCACTGCGAGCTGCTGAGGCCAGACCCCCTCCACGCTGAGCCACTCTACTGTAAACAAACCATTTAAAGTTAAGTCGATTTTGACAGCAGTCGCACCACAGATCCATTCACACTGCGGTTGTATATTCAGTAGTATCTAAATTCACACTGCACAATAAACGCTCAGCTATCAGGATTTCAAGCTGCATGACTTCAGAAAGAATCGAAGAGAACTTTACCGTGTTCTCAGACTGAGTTTAGCAAGAAATCATTCGAAAACAGTCCAAAGTCACGTGCGCCAAAGTGCAAGACCGGAATCATTATTAAAAGCGGGAGTGCGCAAGTTATTTTATTTCATTTATTGGATCAAAATAAACAGACAAGGAGTCCCTTTTGAAGATAAATCCATTGTTTATATTGCCGTCTATTCTTTTGCATCTCCTCTGCAACTTCGCGTTGCCCTGGATGCTGCTCAGATAATCACAGATGTTATTTCCAGTCAGAACACATTTCACGGTGCCTGATTGTGACTCGTCGATTTTCATGTTGTGTTCAGATTTGCCTGCTATTCTGGGCAGTTGCTAGCGATTACTCAAAACCTGTCTGTCACTCAAAATTGTGCAGCCTGCCCTGAACTCTGCTTTAGTTCCAGTACAAAACATTCTTCTTTAATGGTACGAAACTACTTGCTTCTGCATGCGCTCCTGTAGCTCCCTCTGTTTGCGAATCTCAGGAAACTGCTTTTCGTAGTATTCCCGCACTTTGCTCTCTTTGGCTCTGCGACGGGGGTTATTCTCGATTCGCTCGACTTTCTTCTCCCAGGCCTCCATTAGCTGGTCATAACGCTGGCAAAACTTCTGTTCCTGAAAACACCAGACATACGGTCAGTCAATAACTGAAGTTTACAAAAAAAGGGAAATATTACTTGATAACAAAAAAATGATAAAATAAATATGGCGACAACTCCGCAATGCTGCCCAAGACATTATCACTCACCCACTGTTTGCGAGCATGATTTCTCCTTTTAAAATAAAGAATGAGCTTCTTCCTCATTGCCTGATTTCTGTAAAAGAGTGGTGAATACAAAATCAATTATCTTGTGAAGTCATCTATTATCCTTGAAAATATACATGAACACAACGTGGCGTCTTCCAGCAGTAAACTGAAACCCCTCTTTATGTTACCGAGCCATATTTAACGATCTACCATTACAGCAGCTGTCAGAGAAAAGGATATTCAAACTATTGTGTCTGTTCAAGAGAAAGTTAGGCAGTTTACTACATTGGTCAAGACAAGTAATCTGATTTAACTCTCTCAATCTATACCGATTAATTCCTGGCCGCTGACCCCACTCGGAGCAGAGGTCACCAGCATTAATCTAGTTCATCCCTCATTTCAGTCCTGCAGTGTGTGTGTGAGAGACGAGACACAGGTATCCACACACACACACTCAGTGAACTGATATCTGAATGTTGATCCTAGTTAAGATCTCCCTCATATCACTGTTTCACACTGAAGAGTCAAGCACAGTGCTATTGCTGCACGTGGACATCTATGAATTACAGGTTTGTGTGTAAGTGAGATTAAGTGAGTACAGTAGGTGCAGAGGTAGCACAGAGTTACACAGCAGATGGCAGCAGGATTAGTTGCTGTGTGAGACGCACCCACACGTACCCTCTTGCTCTCTGCAGCTTAGAATCATTTCAGCAGTCATGGAAACATTGCAAATGTTCTCCACATATTTCCACCAGTCTAAATTGAAACCATCATTTTAAATGTTTTAGGCATTTAGATTACCATTACACCAAAATCTATTGTTTCAATATGGCCTCTAACAAATAACTAAATTAAAGACTCACTAAACTATAGGCTGCTGTGTTTATTCAGAATCCGAGTCATTTTATGATAGAGTTCTCTTTCTGTGAAGGTGCTTTTGAGGCACAATGCTTTGACTTGCCTATAATTTACACTCACTGGACACTTTATTTGACCCCCTTTTGCATTCGAAACCGTCTTAATCCTTGTGGCATACATTAAACAAGATACTGGAAACATTCCTCAGAGAGTTTGGTTTATACGTTTAAGAAAGACTACACAGATTTGATGGGTGCACGTCCTGTTCAAACGCATCCCAAAGGTGCTCTATTGGATTGAAATCTGGTGACTGGTAGACAATTGCGTAAAGTGAACTTATTTTTATGTTCAAGAAACCTTTATCCAGCTGGAAGTAGCCATCAGACGATGGGTAGACTGTGGTCATATAGCAATGGAAATGGTCAGCAACAGTTCTCAGGGAGGCTGTGGCATTGACATGAAGCTCACTTGATACTAACGGAACCAAAAGTGCCAAAAAATATCCTCCAGACAATTACCCTACCACAATCAACCTGAACCGTTAATGCGAGGGAGAACGGATCAATGCTTTCGTGTTGTTGATGCCCAATGATGACCCTGCCGTCTGAACTATACCGCAGAAATCGAGACACGTCTGACCAGGCAACATTTTTCCAATCTTCTTTTATGTAATTTCGGTGAGCCTGTGTGAATGGTAGCCTCAGTGTCCTGTTCGTAGCTGACAGAAGTGGTCTTCTGCTCATGTAGCCCATCCACCTCAAGGTTCGTCCATTCTCCCCTGACCTCTGGCATTAACAAGGCATTGCGCCCACAGAACTGCTAGATATTTTCCCTTATTCTGACCATTCTTTGCAAACCCATGAGATGGTTGTCCATGAAAATCCCAGTAAATCAGCAGTTTCTGAAATACTCAGACCAGCCCATCTGGCACCAACAACCATGCCACGTTCAAAATCCCTTAAACCACTTTAACATATTGAGTTGCTGCCATGTAATTGGCTGATTGGACGGGTACACCTAATAAAGTGACCAGGAGTGTGTGTTTACTTAATTTCAATGTTTCATTTGTTTATATTTATGCATATTTAAAAAGAATATGAGCCCATCCAATGACCATTTTACCCACGCTGGAAACAAATCTCCAAACACTGTTGCTTTCCTTTCTTTCCAATACTTATCAATTCAATTCTTCAATGTATTTGCTAAAATCAATTCTTACTGTATTTGCTAAAATCTGGGTTAAATTTTAGACATTATGGAGAGAATAAGGGAGAATACTGAAAATAAAAGATTTTTCAAAACACAAGGAAATGGAAAAATTACTGATTTCTTGTGCGGCACAATTAGAATGCCAACGCAGACATTCAACAGAGGCTGCTCTTCTCTCTGTGACTGGCCAAAGCAAACTCTGTATCATTTATTTTCCTGCTGCCTTTGGGACGGTCATAAATTCCAATTCTATAGCAAGGGGCATCTCCCTGCCAGATCCTTCAGAGTTGGTGTGCACGACTCAATCCATTATGTAGCATAAATCAAATCTGATATATATGATGAGATATGATCATATACGCTGTTGGTGAGGACCAACAAAACCTCTGTATCCAAGCACAGCGGTTGACAAACTTGGTGGTACCTGACAATATTCTTTATCATAAGACGAGAGACTGAAACTCACATCTTGATGTTCTCATGGTACTGTTTGGTATCAGACGGCTGGTTGTACAAAGGCTGCAAGGGAAAAAGTGCGAAAGTGGTTTAATTTTATTCCACAATACATATAACCCATTGTATAATAAGACTTCTGAAAAAAGGTCACTTTCATATTTAGCCCCAATTCAGATGCATATCCAATATTTGCAATGGAGGTCTAAATGGTTGCCACATAATCACACGAAAGGGGACATAACATGGTCAATCTTTTTGTGTAAATGAACACATACATACATCAGATTCTGAATTCAGAATTCTAATCTATAAAGCCAGGCTGTTAAACCAAGTGGAATATACAAATATCATCAACATGTGTTTGAAGCCTGTACTGGTTTGATTACTCAACAAACTAGTCAAAGTCAATGTAATATGATCAACTCTTACTTAAAAAGAGAAGAGTGAGCGATTGATCCTGGTACAAAACCAGTATGTTTACAAACAGAGCACAAAGATTCTTTTCATTAGAAAACAATGACAGAGAAAAAGACGGGAAATTAGCAAAAAAGGAGAGAAGAGGACTCACCAGTTCCACTCTGGGTCCAAGTCCCTCCAGGATTCGGTGAGCTTCCTCTGCCTTTTTCTGTTCAAAACACATACAGAACGTACCTGTCAGCAGAACATCACCAAGGCAACACACCTCACTCTGTATCTCTCTCTCTCTCTCTCTCCGGAGCACATACACAAACAAGCCGGCGTATAAAGGATGTACTATTAATAGAGCTCTCAACAGAAGACACTCGCTGCCCTGTACCATCTACCTCTCTCCTCAATATCTTTGAGAAGAGAGAGAGAGAGAGAGAGAGAGAGAGAGAGAGAGATGGCTGGGGAGGAAATCCAATTAGATGCAATAAAGAAATCTATTACATTGTGTTCTGCCCTACTGAAATTTTTGTGAGTGTGTGAGACAGAAACACAAAAAAAACCAACCTGTGTTCATGTGGCCTTTCTCTCTTTGTCTGTGTTTTTTGCTCACGTGTACAAACAATCGTGTACTTTAACAGAAAAGTACATAGATAGATGCAGAATGAGTGGCAAAAAGCCCATTTATGTGCTAGAAGTGAACACGAGTTCGATTTGTACATATCTGTTCACATACGTGATTAATGTTCCTGACAAAACCTGAGTTCTAAGTTCATGTACACTTCCTGATGTCCTTTCCTAATGTTACAGTCAGAAATGGATAAAAGTCATAAAATCCCATTTCTGGTCAAAACTCTATGTCCACAGAAAGCTGCTGTTCATCCGGTAAGTCATGAGGGATCAAAGTTGAGTCCAATTCTTTTTAACTTGAGTGTGTAATCATCAGATGTCACATCACTAACATGTGGTTTGGCACTTTCCCTTATTTAATGCAGCCACTTTACAGCTTGTTTTGCCACAGAGAAGAGGATGTGGCCTATTGGGAAAGGGACAATATGTATAGTTGTGTAAAAATGTTGAACTGGTAGTGCTAAGTTACTCAAAAGTAACAGATTTGTTTTAATTTACTTACATTTTTAACTAATTTGATCATTTAAAATAACCAAAACAAAATAACGATAGTTTATCAATACGATATAGTTTATAATACGATAGTTAAATATTTGTTCATATTCTTAATATTCTTGGACTGTACAAGGTGAGTCACTAGACAACAACTAAGTACAATTCTAATGTGATTTGGTAGAAAAGCCTATAGGATTTCTTTGTGAACTTTGAAGGAAAACAAGAGAAACCAGTTCACAAATCTAACAAGGCAGCTTCCTCTCCCACAGCGAATCAGCATGACTCTGGCACTGTAACAAAACTACTTCCTCCCATAGAGTTCAGTGAGCATCAAGCGCTTCTGGGAAGAGACGAGGAAGGTGTGAGTGCTCTCTGGCAGTATCACAGTATGGCAGACCTTAATGGATTAAGAGAGGGACGCTGTGATTAAAAGATCACAGCAGGCTGGAAGTCAGATCTATCTAACAGAGGACAAACACAAATAACACAGAACCTGGGAAAAACATAAGCCGGCTTTCCCCAAGCTATGATATAAAGTAGTGCTAAATTAACACCCTCCAAGATGCCTTAAAAAAGACACTACTAATGTTTGAGATGAATCCAACCATAAAAAAATAAACTGAAAACAAAGACGCAGCATTCTGAGACTAACCACTTACTAAGTGACAAAATTTTGAACGTAATTGTAGTATTTCAATAATTAGTTTTATTTATGGGAATCCGAGGTCTCCATAATTCCAAATGATCAGATCATGTCAGTAATCTGGAAGGTATTTCCTGTAAAATAACCTACAGTGTTTTGGCAAACTGAGATTCTCTGGAAATTGTACTCCTCCTATGATGTAGCCGGTGTTTGACTGATCTGTGTATTATTTCTTGTTCTTTTTCTAGAGCCAGCTTAGGGGTGTTTTGATATTTTGAGCACACGGGATAACCAAAACATGTACTTTACTGACAGAAAAAGCTCTAAATTCCCCAGAGTGAGTGAAAAAAAAACTATACTAGATTACAAAGATAGCAGCATGCAGTAAGATTAATCTTTATAACCTCTGACTTTATGATTCATTACCCATACCAAAAAGCCACTTTAGGCAAGCCGGGTGGGTAATCATATACAGCAGAATTGAGGGTAATCAAAATTAAATGTCTGTAATTAAAGCAAAACTAACCAGTGAGAATAGGGCTCAACTTTAAGACCACCTCCATCCTAAAACGCATGCCCACTAGAGGGACCACTAAGACAACAGACACTATAAATAATGCAGCATGATGCATTGCAACTCTGCAAACATATGTACATAACTCGTTTCACATACTACTGCCCTACAAACACAAATGCTTCTACACAAGAGTGAAAATATGCTGCTACTATTTTGACTTACACCTGAATAAAATGGAGAGAGTATAAAATCATATAAAAACAGTAGAACATTTCAATTCCAAAACGTAAAAGCTTTCCCTTTTCCATGTTGGTTCTTTTCTTTTGCAACCCTAGAGGAGATGTGTGATTTAGCAAAACGAACTAAGCATGTGTGTGAGGGAGTCGTACAGTAGAGGGGGGCTGGGTTCACCATCCATCGACTGCAGTGCCTCATTACACATTTAACAGCTCATCTCTTTAAGATCATGCCTCACCGGCCTCTATCTTCAAATCAACTGCTCTGAACTATAAGACTATTATGTATTATCTACAATATTTCGCCGGGTCTTAATCTAAACAAAGGAATTACTTGCTTTCTTTTCTAGCACTCATCTCTTCTCTTCGTTTTCTTATTTTGGTCAATGCAACTCATTGATGCACAACTGCATTCAAAATCTTCTGTGTTGAGAAAAAAACAGAATACCTAAACAAATACAAGTTACAATGGTACGTATAAGTGGAGCGTTCTTCTCACCCTGTTTTCATCATAGATGATCTGGACCAGGCTGCGGTGCTTGGCCTCGCTGGGGGGAGGTGAGATGCTGCGCTCTGGCTCTTGGGGTTTCGCAGCCTCTTCCTCCAATTGTTGCTAAAAAGAACAAAGCATCCCATAAATCTGATGTTGGTAGAGAGGGTAGCTAGTTAATAGAATTAAACTATAATCTGCGGGTATTTAATTCAAAAGCATCTGTAGTTTACTTTGGCTTTTGAACTACTTTATAATTCAATGTTGCCAGGTGCAAAAGCATCTGTAGTTTACTTTGGCTTTTGAACTACTTTATAATTCAATGTTGCCAGGTGCAAATTGTAATCAAACCATGATGTAAACAAAGAATTCTACTGTAACAAATGCATGTTGTTGACCAGTTAAACGTTAGATTAGAGAGTGCCGTTTTGTGCACATCACCATCAAATATTTGAAAATAGTGTTTAATAGTGTTCTAAAATATTTTTACTAGTGTGTTTAGATGATCCTTGTATGTTTTATGCAAAATGTGCATATTTTTTTCTTTGTCCTAGATTATAACTTTCAAAAACTAAGCAATAAAACACAAAAATAATGGAGTTTAAAAGTAAATTTTTACAGCTACAATTTTGAGGGAGCAAGCAACATTTCACAGCAAGGACATTTCTCTATTTAGGAAAATATGTGGAAAAACAAAAAGATTAGTGTTTCCTTTTATTGCATGTCTGGATTTAAATTATTATTACCTTCTCCTCACAGATATTCTTGTAATATTGGATGCTTGGGTTGTTTTCTTGTTTGACAAATTGCAATACATAAAAAAATGACTGAAATTGTAATGAATGAAAGAATCCTGAAATTGTACAAAAAAAATACAATTCCAAGAGTTACTTTTTTTTTCGCTGCCAAAGTTAAGAACGAACAGTTTTTAAGTTTTACAACAAAAATGTAAAGAGTTGAGAAAAAAATAAAAATATCAAAACTAATTTTAAAACCTACAAATTATATTTGGAATTAAACAAAATTAAACAATAGACGGGTCGTGTCATACCTATTAATTCAAAACAGCTGATGTTTTGCTGGTGTGACACTTCTAGGGGTTTGGGTCATGTGTCTCTTAGCAACAGAAATACACGTTCCTAGACAAAATGCCCATGTTAACAGTCTTTTACACCATTTTACAATTTTTTTTTATTTAACGCTTTGCATGTTTCTTCCCATGTGAGTAGGTTATAGAATGTATAAGAGAACTCAAGAAGATTTTGCTTGCGTGCTAAACACAGATTTTAATGCCAGCCATTATTTAATAAACCCAAACTTTCCAGCCGCTGCATGAATCATCTGAAGAGCCTGAGATGCTCAGCATCTATGTGTATGAGCGCTAGTGAAAGCAAAGCAGCCGTCTAGTCGCCCTCACAGACAAACACAGTAATCGGATATTCTTCTCGCTTCTTCTCTCCATCACTCCCTCGCTTTACGTTAAAGGTTACCAAGGCATTTAATTGCCCCAGATGTTTTAATGTTTCAAGGAGGCCTCAAGAGAAAAGAGAGATGGACGGATTGAAAAAAGATGCCAAATCTTTCATAAGGAAACAGTGTGGGTGGGGTTGACGAGAGGATCATTTCTCTTGGTAGCGTGACTGTACTTATACAAGCATTTGGAATCCAACTCATTTCACTCCCTCTCCAATACCCCAGCAGCCCCACAATAGAGCACAGGTGGCTTCCATTTATTGAGCAGTGCTTTGGACACGCTCCAAAACCTCATGTGAAAGAGGGAGTCTGTTTTACAACTCTACAGTTTCTCCATTGGTCCTGACTAGCGCAGCTAGAAACATCATTGTATTCAATGCGGGGGCTTCTCATAAGAACAGATACTCTTGAGTGCATTAAAATAAAAACTGTAAGTGAACGCACCCTGCTAAATTGAGTGAGCTAAAATTATACTGCAGTGCTGCCGCTTGAGGCACACCACTGAATAATAACACATCCAAGAAAAAGAGGGGGGAAAAGGAAGGAGACTGGGAGGAAAAATAGGAAGTGTGTTCTTAGCCTTGTGGCCTGCTGTGGCAATAACCACAGTGAAATCTGTGCCCAGAGCATCCAGATTACATAACAACGAACAGCTGTATCTGCTTTAAATTTTTTAATGTTACCTTTTCTAGGAGATTTCGGTCACCCCTCCTAGTTAATGGTAGGGGAATAACAAGGAGAGCGCACCTGTTTTTTACGCAGTTTGCATATCTGCTGCTCTACCATGGTGATCTCCCTGTCCACACGGTCCATGTTCTGGATCAGCTCCTCTTTGGAAAGACGTGAGGGAACCAGGTCCAGATCTTGATCCAAGGGCACTGGGCTCACTGGGGAGATTGGCTCAATCTTTCCAATGGAACTGCTGCTGTGCTCCTGTATAAAAACAAGTCAGCAAAACATCCCCATTTGTCAAAACTTCCATGATGCATTGACAAATGCAAATATCTTTATTGTGTAAAACATTTGGCCAACCACAGTGAAAATGTACATAATGTTCCTTTAACTAAGTTCATATTGATAGAATTTCTTTCAATGACCTATTCAATCTAATAAAACGTGGAAAAAAGTTTGCTGTTATGCGACAATGTGACGCCCACAAAAACAAGCTGCACCTTTAGAGACGCATTTGAGAACTCCATGTTCTCAGCAAACACTGATGGATGCCTTGGCGAGCACTAATTAAAACTACTCCGCATTTCAAGCTTTTGAATTTTGAGTTATTGTAAATAGATACACTGTGCTCCTTGTTCTTTCATTTAGAACTATGAAAGGTTACAAAACCGTGCCAAAGAGAAACTGAATGCAACTGAGTTAACGTATAGTAGAGATGCTGTGGGTTCATGCTATCGCATGAGAGAATGTTACACAACACATGTAATCCGGGTGGGCGTGTGTCTGACCAGTGCTCACAGAACAGTCCTGAGAGAAAATGTCTGGAATGAGCAGACAGAAAAAGCAAGATAGTTTTTTATAACAGATGGCATATCAAAAAAAAAAAAAAAGCAAAGAGCATAAAATAGGTTAACATCAATTACTCGATTGCAGCTAAAGTGGTAACATTTACAAAAGACCAAGTTGTGACCTGATCACCCACAACTAGGGTATTGTTAAACATAATGTGTATACAAATAAAAACTTAAATGTTTTTTTTTTAATTAGCCGTAAAATGCAGAGTATTTTTGTAATTGTTCTAAAAATAATAAAACATTGCTTTTTTTTTTTAAATGTGTACAGGACTTTTGGCGACAATGCATATAATTTTTAGAACACAAACCCTATGGAGCATTAAGAGCAGCGCTCACTTGTGAGTCATCCTGCTTAACTTTAAAAGGATTTAACTAACGTTACAGCAACAGTTAACTCCTAATTAGTCACTGACACAAATAATTAGGTGCTAAATTTGAACAAGTTGACTCAACAAAATCAAGGGTAAATCATTGCCTTGTATCACTTTGTGAATGAAGAATAGAAGTCCATAATATCGCAAGGACCAGCTTTTACATGTGATATTCAAGTGGTATCAATATAAATCTTGCAGTGGACTCAATGGTAACATCCTTTAATAGTTTATTATTGATGGTTTGTCAACGCAAACACACTGTTATTAGACTTTCACTTAAAAAAAAAATAAATGTTTTTTTTTTTTTTTATCGAAACGGATCTCGCCCTAGACCACTCAAGCTACAACCACCACTTTGCCAAGACATCCAGTCGCAGTAGCCAGGCAGGCCCCTCGACAGCACGGGGCGACCCTGGCAGGCCTCGCCCACAAACCTAACTCTGATACCCCTCCCCCCCAACCACCCCACCCAGTCCTCCATCAATCCATTCATACACAAAGGCTGACCGGTCACCCACCCGGGCACCCCCCGTACCCCCGTCGAGGACAGGCGCATACCCCCCTGGACGGAAGACGGAGGCGGCCATCTACCAGTTCCCAATAATCTGCTCACAGTTGGAGTGTATGTGTATGTGTTGAAGAGGTAAAAAGCAGTCAAAACGGGGAGTGATGTTCTGGAGCATCACCTTTGGTTGACTGAAATATTTACCATTGACATAAGGGCAATTGAAGATAAACTGGAAACTGCATTGATGTCTTGCCAAAATGTCTTCCAAGATGAATAATCATGGAGAAATGGGGCTTTCTGAGCCCTGGCAACCAAACTGTTTGCCCTAGCAACCAAACTTACTGCACTATATCTCTGAGCATTGGTAAATAATAAAGACACAGAATTGGTTTATATAACTTAGTGTGGCAAAGGGAACATTATGTGTTGACTCCTCCATAGCCACCAAAAATTGTACCCAACAACAGCAGAATGGACATGGCGGGGATCGAACTGCCAACCTTCCAAAACTCCACCACTTTGCCATTTGCTGTGATCACTATGGCATTAAGTTGGTCACTTCAGAATTTTGTCAACGGACTTGGTCTGAAATTATCAAAACTGTGGTACCTACAATTTCTAATTGAATAGTTCGCTTTATAGTTAGATAATGTAGCCTTCATATCATATTTTAAGCATTAAGTACATAACACATTCACCAAATAGTTGCATATATGGTGAAATAAACAATGAATATAACATTTGTAAAGAAGAAAAGGTGCAGGGAGTTAAAATGATTAAATTGATAATCGCAAATACAACTATTGATTATCAATAATCATCACAATTTCAATGTCTAAAACTATCACTTTCTAAAATTTAAAAGAAACAAACACATTCCTTAAGACATTCCAAACTTCAGGCGGGATTTAACACTTGAAAGAGGATTTGACAGAGTCACTTTAGAGCACAAAGCTGTACACACACACACTCCGTCCCTCTCTTTCGCACTTGCACACACAGAGTGAAGAATGAAGCGCCCTGTTAACCCCTGCACAATTATTCCAAGGACAATCATTCTGAATTCTGATCCTGCCATATCTCAAGAGGAGAACCAGTGATAATAAGTACAGTGTGTATGAGTTAATCCCCTGCTGATTTATGTAAGAGCAAACCTGAATGCAAGGACATGAATCTACGCTGCAGTAACCTTCACACGCTAGGGCTGGGCAATATGCCCTTTAAAATGAAATCACAAAAACCTTATTCAGAATTAAAATCTATTTCTTCCCACCCCAGACACTAAAAATAAGTATACAGATGACAAAGAAATTGTTCAAAACAGATATGAACCGGCTGTTCCGATATTTAGCCTTGCATGATAGCCGTTCGGGAACATGGAACACTTCATGCAGTGAGCTGCAGTCACTCGTGCGTGTCTCCGGCATCGCGTGTACGGGAACAGATTATGTTCTCCTCATAAAGTAATGACAATGCTGATAAAATGCTGCAACAATACTCTTGATAAAAGATCAAAGCTAAAATAAGGTTTTAAAAATTTAAGGTTTTAATTATTGAAGTAGAAACCCCTGAAGATATACCTCCATCATTGTTTAATGTAAAAAGAAAAGATAAAGAACGTACATTTATTTTTGTTTTGTATAAAAATAACATTTTTTTTTATAGAAACCCAACAACTTCAAAGTATTGTATCTTTCAAAAACACACCAAACCATGACATTAGTGTATATTGTATCGAACGCACACCTTATATATAAATAGAAATAGAGAGAAAAGAGTAGTCAACCAAAGACAGGAATTAATTTATTTGACAGGAATTTTGCATGATGATCATAATAAAACATCCTCTCAAATAACAACTGCATAAAATATTGATTTATACATAAATAGAAAAAAAAAAAAACCCTTTATAATTTACCATTTTAAATTGAGAAAAAAAAACCTTTTATGGAGCAACATTGCCTTACCACACATTCAAAATTTTAGATTTAACATTTTGTGTGGTTCTTATATTTCCAAATATATGCATGTTTTTATAGAAATTTGCTGCACCAATTTGTATTTTCCTCAACTCACTTCCTCAAACATTTTAATCATCATTTCTTAGATATTTAACATTTATGTGTGAATATTTGGTTCATTCTTCTATGTCATCATGCAAAGAAGGGCATCGCCGCTGAAATCTTACAAAATATTTTCTGACTATCTTTCAAAATTTCATTTTGCGGTAACAATATATATTGTCATACCACCCAGCACTAATTACAACCAACAAAGCAGGTTTTTGTCAAAGCTACAACAAATGACATGAGTGTCACGCCATTTGACTTTTTGTATGTTTGGTTCAAAAAACCAAGTATAAATCTTAATTTACACACAACATATTTGGTAGCATTTTACCATAGCTTGTGGGAGGAACAAGAATACATTTTTGTTAAATAAAAATAACTTTTTGTCTCTATATACCACAATCAGGTTTGTGTCGTCAACCCCAAAAACCTCCAAATGTATTAACATATTTTTATTTGCTCTTCAAACTAAATTTCTCATTCCTGCATGAAAAAAAAAAATTATCAAGAGATGTAAAACCCAGTTGAGGGATCTGAAAACATGTATACGAATCATGTGCCATCAGGATAAAATGAATCTGAGCTATAACAAGTCGTTAGACACAGACATTTCTGCATAACACCAGTCAAAATGCTGCAGGTACACCTCCACAAACAAATCATGCAGAGAGGCAGTCTCTTCTCGTTCCTAAACATTCCTTTCCACTTCGGTGAGTGTCATTCAGTGTGACAGCTCTTAGGAGCAGTGATATTTCTCCATCCACTTCCACTTGAGAAATCTGTTCAAATACCCCGCTCCCTGTCTCACCCAAACATTCTCCGATCCTCGTCTTAATACCCCGATCGCTCAAGCGACACATCTAGGTCACCACCATTACTAATTGATTACTGTTGCACATGGGCTTCCAACGACACACACACTCATGCCGCTCTGCCTATAAGCCATATACTGTCATGGCTGCTAAAAATAGACAAAAGCTTCAGGGGATGTCATAACATCTGAGCCTGACAGAGCTGGACGGGGAGCTTGATCACACAGACCTCAAAATACAGACAGGCTGTAATGATCGGCTACTTACATCAGGACACAAGCTGGGAGTGTCTTGATGATCTCGACCCTCTCAATCCCACAACACACACACACCTAACTTGGATGTGCACATTAAAGGCCATGACCCAGCAGTCCTTGCACCTTCTATATATTCCTTTAATCGCTATATGCAACAGTTTTTGACTTACTAAAGAAATTTATCGTATTTTTGTCCCAAACGGCTGCATTTGAATTATTCATGAGCCGGACTGCTATTATCCAATGAGAAGATGCGGTGTATTAATTATTAATGATGCCTAACTCTTGACATGCACAAATAGCAAGACGACACAGTAGACTGGAGTTCAGAATGGTTTGAAAAGGGGGTTGCAAAGGGGCAGAACAAATACAGTAGATTTCGGGAATTTATATTATATGTTAACATAATTCCCAAATATTTCAGAGACAAACTTTCCATGGATATTAAAATTATGTTTAATGTAGAATGAAAACCATTCCTAAAAAAAGAAAGTCCTATTTAAAATGTCACATTACTAGATACGCTTTTGTTATAACGAACCATAAGCAGTATCTACAGTAGCCCTGGGACACACAAACATTTGCTCTATATTCGAAAAAGTCCTCATCATTCAAGCCTGCATTTCCTACATTCATCAAAGCCTTAAATTTGTCTTTAACAATGCGAACAATATTATTACAAATCAAAATAATGTTTTTGTCTTGTAATGTATTTAAAAACTGAACTTTCAGCAATTCTGTTTCATTGATTCTTAGGAAGGAAAACGCAGTTTTGGTTTGTCTGATGATGCGGTTCCAATTCGGGACTTCATTGCAGGTATGTATGCATCTTTTATGGACTTTAAATTTTGGAGCTACTTTCATGCTCAAGAAAACACATTTTTACTCAAATTCATCAAATTAGAGCGATAGCGTCTCTTGATAGCGAACCTCAAACATTTGTCTATTTATTCATTTCAGTAGTCAAAGCTAATTTTTAAAATAATTAAAATGCAGGTTTGGTTTTGTTACTCTGAGAACGACAACAACCTCAGTATTCAATGAATTCAATAACACTGTGATGGCAACAATGACACTGTGCAGCGACAACTGGAAATATAGAGTAACGGTGATAAATCTGTCATGGCTACAGCCAGAGATAAGTTGTTTAAGAAAAACTGCCGAAACTCCACCTTCAATCTGCACCCACCCTTCACAGAGCCCCTGGCCTAGAAAAGAGTGTTCCTAAGAAGTTGCAGAGTTATTCCAAACATCTGCCTGTGTGGTTTACCGTTACACCACACACACACATACATTCTTTTCCTGCCAACCCCACAAAAACCCACATCTGCACAGTCAAAGACGATGCCTGACATAACTCTGCAAGATGTTATCTCCCAGACACTCAGGGTGCAAACAGGAACTACTCAAGTCTGCTCCAAGCGAGGCCTGTCTGTGTAGTGGTTAATGGCAGCGCTGGCTCAGGTGATTAAATGCAAACCAATGGAAAAGGACGAGATGATTTATGAAGCCAATAAATATGAACTAAGTGATAATCTGCTGAACAGACTTATTGTCACACTTCTCTGCAGAAGGATTACTCCGTGTAAAGCATGTAACCTCCTTTCTAGCCTAATCCTACAATAATAAAAAGCGCGAATCTAGGAGCCTCTTACCGCTTTGTTTGCCAGTAAGAGAAAGTGTCGATATTTGGTGCTTTGCTATCTTCAAACCAGCATCAATTCTTTTAGGTATACTTGTACAGTCATAAATTTTGCAAGATAACAGTCAGGCATATGATCAATCAAAAAGTTTCTAATCAGTGACACACATCAGCTGAAACCTAGTCGTAGCTGAAACGGAAGAATCACAAAGAAAAGTGTTTTTGTAGTCACCCCAAAAAACAGCCAATCCAAGACAAATCAAGCAAAATTCTCTCCAAACATAGATGTGTTTGGTGTTTAATAATAATAATAATAATGTTTGGCTTAGAAATAGCAGAAATTCATGTGCACCCCATCTACTTCCCAAAGATGTCTGGCCAGAAGTTGTCTTCATGGAAAAGTTACAGCCTAAAATGTACATCACTGTGGAAACAAGGACAAGCGCCCAAGGATCCACAGAAACTGAATGTTTCAGTTCTGGCAGGTTCACTGCCTGCAACCAAAATTCATTGTAAAGAACCATCTTCAGTAGGCATGCACCGAAATTAAAATATGTGGCCGAAGCCGAAAAATAAATTTGCTTGGCCGAATACAGAATAGTAGATCAAAAATCAAAATGTTCACTCTTTTGCATAAATAGTCCAGAATAATAATCGTCTGAACTCCTGTGAGTGAAGTACAATCTTTTGAAACTTGAAATCAGTGTCGACCCACTGCGCGGTTAAACACATGCATGCTGATGGGGCTGACATCCGAGCTTCATATGTGTGTTGTGAAGCTGAGATGAGGATCATTATCTTGAACCAAGAGCTTGTGGATGCGAGTTGCTACACGGTCAGCACATATGAGAAAGACCGTCTGTAAGGTATTGTGTAACGGGAATCTACGTCAGCCATAGAGGGTGTACTGTGATTAGCTTTCCTTTTAGCTGCTGCAGCGGTCTCTCTCCCGTACTCACCATGCTGTTCAGGGTACATAGAAACAATTGTATGCTTGTTGTTCTAATATAAATCCTTTTGATTTTTGTCAGCTTATGAAAACCCACATAACTCTATTAATGAAAGATCAAACTGTCCAAGTGAATACAGAAAAATAGCATTTTTGTCATTTGTTTAGCGGAAAAAAAAACCTCACTGACTGAAGACGATGCATATCAATCATCATCAGGCTCCAGAAACAGATCACAGATAAACTATGAGCTGTGTCCATTTCACATCTTTAAATTTATTTTAGTGTGAGAAATCGGAGGTGTGGCGTGAGAGATCACTCAAATGCTCTGCAGTTTCACTCGTGAGTATGGATGCGGAAACACCGTTGCGGTTAAAGGCATTGTGGAAAATGTCTTAGTTTTTAAGACACTTAAAATTTTTAAGCTCTCGCGGGCCACATTAGATTACATGGCGGGCCACATATGGCCCGCGAGCCTTGAGTTTGACACATGTGTTGTAGAGGAAGCCCCTCTAGGTAATTAGGCCGAACATGCATTGCAAACTGCAATTTTGTTATTGCTCTCCTGCACTTTAAAATAGCTTCACATTGCCAACATGTTAACTGGCGCTAGGCAAGTGTAACTGTGTCACACGCCACTATTTGAGCTTGCTTTGAATTAAGGCAGAATGTGCTTTTTTGGAATAATCAACCAAATATATTTGGGGACCTAATATTTGGTGCGCCCTTAATCTTTAGCATTAAGAAAAACAAGAAGTGCCATGGCCCCTACATCACTGAGCATGTCTGGGATTACAGGGAAAGACATGAAAGCACAGAAGACCAGTGGTTAGTTCTTTGAGTTCCTTTAAAAAAATGCTGTGTACGTGGACATAAATAAGCTGCATTTTGTACCATAGCTCTAGCTTTGCATCTATTAGTTAAAGCATGAATGATCCAGAACTGCAGGTAAGTGCATACAGATCATCACACAAAACTAAGACCTTCACGGATTGTTAGATCTGCTGACCTTTCCCATTTCCTCAGCTCCGCTCACAGAGAGGGGTTGACGATGTGATGAGTGACGAATAAGAGACTCCGCCCCCATTTCCAAACGAGGGCGCTTCATTTCAGCGTACTCCACTTCTGATTGGCTGCTGGGATCTGGCAGGTATATGTGTTCATATCGGATGTGGGGTTCTTGACCTCTGTGATTGGTGACAAAAAAAGAAGAAAGGAAACAATTATTGTCTAATCGAAAAACTAATCAAAATCTAATCAAAATTTTGTCTTCAGGCATGAAGTATTGAGCTTAATAAAGTTATCATAAAACAATTTCTTTTGGAAATGGTTTGTCCACAATGTGAATAAATGAAGAAGCCAAAGTAAATGCACACGATTAACAAGAAATTACAGCAATGATTTTAAATAGCCTACAATATACACAGTGATAATTCACTAATCAAAATTTTTATAATCATGTAAGTTTAAAATTTATATAAACATTTCAAAATTTCGTACAGTACCATAATGATGTACACTGAGCTGTTTAGTACGCATTAGTGCAGAAATCTTAAAATTTGGGCATTGCACAAGCTATGCACACCATCACTTCAGACTCCCTTTACTAGCACCATGCTGCGAGAAGATTCAGCCCCTCTAATTAGTCGTCTACTTTCCTTGAAGTAGATTATTTAGAAAGAAATCATCATAATGTCTTTGGATAAATTGTTCAACTTTCAACCCTTGAAATTGTCCAACCCTTGCAACAAATAATCTCTATTTCATTTAAAATTACAGTAGAAAGTCTGTAGTATTGACAGTCTCTATAGAAGCATCAGAGTAAACACCTGCACCCAGCAATACAAGAATGCTTAAAGACAAGTCAATCTCAGGAATTATTTCCCAAACCACAGGCTAATTCAGGGCTGCCTTTCCAAAGAAGCTGCGTTAATGTTTGAGTGCTGGAAGCAACAGTGCCTTGCTTTACTTGGTACAAGGGTGAGCCTTTTCACATATGAGAGTGAGGAGTGGCTGACCTTGATGATGTTGAAAGTATAGTAAAGGATAGAAAAGGAGCACACACTACTATAAAACCGCACACATCAATCACACAATAATTCTTTCTTGAACGAATCCTTCTTTGGTTCCTGTGAAATACATGATGCCATAACTCAATCAAATACTCAGTGTTATTTAACTACAGAAGCTCATCCAAAACGTCAGTTTATTTAAAATATTTGTCTTGAAAAATGAGCTAAAAGCATGTGCAGTACCAACAAATTTTAAGTTTCCTAACACGACACTAGCAATTACTAGTAACACTAGTAAACCTAAACCTACAACATGGTTAATTTCTTTAGACATTTTACGCAGGGTTTCTGAAAGGTTTCATAATAACTATTCACCTTTTTAGACCTTTTTAAGACCATAAAGAATCCAATTTCTACACTTACATAACTACAAAATCTGTAAAATAAAAATTACAGTAAAAACATAATGGATAAAAGCCATCTAAAATGTATATAACACCTGCAGCTTTAAAAAAATGTGAACCGATGAAAATAAGAAAACAAAATGCCTATACTTTTTCCTCCAACATCTTATAAAGGTTTTAATAAAAATTTTAATGTGAATGTTGTGTTTCCTGAAATATCACTAGTTATTAAAGATCTTCAGATTAGCAACCAAATGTTTCTGAAGGATTCTGTTCGTTTGTACATTTTTAAAACCATTTAAACATTTGTTTTTACACGAGGCTATACTGTGAACCGGTTTTGTTATTAGTCTGAATTGTTTTTTTAAAACTAGCATTTTTTGTGAATTGCCATCTTTGTTAACCAAATGTTTCAGCTCGTGCGGTGCATGCTAGAAAATCTCAACAAGTGTCAGAATGTTAAGACGTGAGAAAAATTCTGTAAGACCTACAATTTTAACCCTTTTTAATGTCTAATGTTTGGGATTTAAATTTTAAACATTTTAAAACTCAGCAGAAAACCGGTTTACAATGTGTATGTTAATGGGACTCAAAAAATTGGTGTTGGTTGGAGTACACAAGACCCAAAAAGAGCTGAATTACTTTGATTAATTTATTGATTTGCAGAACTTTCTTTAACTCCATCTTACAAGAGCAAACACATGAACTCTATAACCCTGCTAGCTCACACTAAGCCACAAGCACACGCACATAGAAATTTAACCTTCCTTTCCTCTGCGTCTGCCAGAGATTGTAGAGATATAACTCACTAAATACACCTGTGCCCATCTCTTTCACCAACTGAATGAAGCATATCTTTCTTTGTGGTGAAAGAAAACATAACAATTACAACCTGCACACAATCTGCATTACAATGAAAGCATTACTTGAGAGAAGCTTAAAGCCAAATAGAGAGCAATTGAGACAAAGAAAGGGGGAAGATCAGGGGCATTTCATGCAACCTTGGGTCTCAAACTCAGGATTCCTTGCCCAACAGAGCTTTGCATTAAGCTCAACACATACCACCAATCCATCTGGTATAAAGCACTTAATTTTGTGAAAAGATGTTTTTTATTTTAAATAATTCTACCCTGATCTGTGATCTGCTAATTGCATACATGTTTGAAGAGTTGACCAACTAAATAGCTGACTGCTTGCAGGGCGAGACTGGCTTCTAAACTCAATGAAGAACCCCAGCTGACTCCCTGGTTCAAATATATAAAGCCACTATCTAGTGTTGGGTGAAATTGGCAAACATTTCAAGTTGATCCAAATGTTTTCAACAGATAGCAGTAATCTTTGCTATGTTGCTTTTCACACTGAGAGAAATGTCATCTTTCACTTCTCAGTACCTTAGAACTACAATATGCAAGACAAAAATGAGCAAACTCTTTCGCTAGATCTCAATGCGGGAATCGTTTCTGTATACCCAATTTGATTGGACAGGATAGGTGCCAATCACTGTAGAAAAAAACACATTAAAAATACAGTAGGTCGGTTAAGGCAGGTTGAATAAAAGTAGTGCAGTAATAGTTCAGATATAGAACTTGAAATGTAAAAGTATTTTTTATAGATTTAAAACCTACTCACTAAATAAAGATTTCAGAGAAAAACAACGCAATTACAGTAATTGGAGTATTTGTTATTAGTTACTTTACACCACTGGATCTGGGGAACTGTTAGAGGAAAACACTTAAACCAGCCCTCCTTCTCTTACACTGAAAACATTGTTTTCAGCTCGTTTCATAGATTTGGATTTTAAACTTAGCTTTACATGCTTTAGATGGTAAAACTTACAGTCAACTACTCATTGTGTTTACTTTTTGCAAATTTTGACAGATTTGTATGCGTTAACTAAAGTTGAATTTGTAAGTAATAACTGCAGTGTCTTTGTGTGTTAGTCTGTGCGCATATAGATACTTTAGCACATTTACATTTTAGTACTCCTCTAATTGCGTCCCCAAAATACACATTATTAATAAAAATTGCATAATCACATGAAAGCTTTCATCCATGTTTTTGAGCAAGGGAAGATAATCTGCTCTGCAGGCAGGATCTGTCATATGCTGTCATACATGTAACATAAAAATGACACAGAGAGCTTTGACTGGCCTCTGACCTGATTCTAAATTGAGGACAGACCATACATGCTTTGAGCCGTTGTGGAAGAGATTCACCCTTGAACATTAGCCATGCACGGCCTCCTGTTTTTTACCTCAACACCCTAACAATGCATTTCTTTTTTGATCAAGCTCCTTTTCGTCTCACACTTTTCCTTGTTATCTCTCACTGTAAAGCATAGCTTAAAAGACACAAAACAACAAAAAATATATATGCTTTTAGGAATATAGGCCAATCATATATAAACATTAAATCTACGTTTATAGATTTAAATGCTCAAATGTACGGTTGTGTTTAAAGTAAAAATAATGGTGGGAAACGCCATTTTAACACACATGTTTGCAGCTTTGCATCAGAGAGTGGCGATTCCATGGAAAAAATGATTTTATTTATCAAAGACACTAACAGCAGTACTACTGAAAAAAAATTGATTGCAAGTTTTCTATACTTTTGTGGCTTTTGTTTAGGTGCTAAGCATAATGTAAAGATAATATTTAGTACAAATATATTGTAATTAAAAAAACACAAAAGGGAAAACATGAGTTTTCAAGCATTCCTCAGTGGTTTCATGACATTTCTAGAATAGACCCAACTCTTCTTAAGGGGCAAGCCAGTGTACGGAAGAGCACATCAGTTTTTTACTTCCATTTTACCTAAGACTAAAGAACAGGAACCTAAGAAAGGACTTTGCTAAAAGGATGTTAGAGAAACTGAGCATTACTAGAGTGCTGGAGACTCACGATCATTTTAAAGTAAAAATATTCTGTTCCAAACTCCTTTTAAATCAAGTTCATGTACTTTCTTTGAGCATTAATTTGAGTCCAACAGTCACCAGTCAGTGTGTAAAAGCCTTAAGTTCAGATCCTTTCAAACGGGATTATGGCTACCAACTAAAATGAATTACAAAAATAATGCTACTAGAGGACATAAAACACTCAGTCACTTGGAATATGAAATTCTAAAGGCTTATCGCATAAGCATTACATAACAGCACGATACTGCTGTAATCAGTTGTAAGTCCACAATAGGCAGAGACCGAACAAGAATCTTAGTCCTAACGCTAAAACATTCTTATAGTGCTAGCCATTGCTCTAAAAGCTCGCCAGTATTTAAAGGCTTGACAGAATTGAGTAAATATGTCAAATACCGTTCGCTGCCTGGCTGAAATTCAGATAACAGAGATGGTCTGCGGCGATGGGGTTGGGTCAGAGATCCATGGGGCAGATGAGAACCATAGTCCCGAGCATGAGGGTGGTAGTCCACTAGTCCACCAGCATCCTAAAATGAAAGTGTAAAAAAATGACACATTAGAACCACATAACCATGACTGTAAATAATTGTATAGTCATCAGGGGCTGTACCGTGTGGGTTCTCAGCTGTAGAGGATGGGTGGCAGGACTGGGCAGGTGTCGAGTGTCCACAGCCCTGCGACCCTGAGGCACTGACTGAGGGTGCGAGGACATACTGATGCAACTTCCTCTACACGCTATAGCTTGGTGTGGTACGGTCACAAATGTTGTGCATCATGAGCACCGACGCCTGATAGTCAACCAACCTGCAAATGAAAAGAGAACTTTTATAAGAAAGACTGCCATGTACAGATGGCTAACGTCCACAAGTCAACCCCTTGATGTTGGCTGGATGTCTTTCAGAACACTGCGAGTTGCTGGTTATAAAGATTATAGATTTTGATTGTATGATAATAGACTGAGGAATAATTGTGGTTTCCTTGTTATGTTTTATATACATTCCTTAATTTCAAAACATGATTAGTTATGAAAATCACAAGAAAACTATTTGTATTTTATATTGTTATTTGTTACTGCTCAGTACCTAAAAAATGTAATTTATGGGGTTGTAAACAATAAACACAGGATAAAACCATGTGAATTTGCCATAAATTTCTAGATGAGCAGGTTGTGGAGTCATTGATTGAGTATCGTTAGACTTGAATTCTGTTGGCGGCAACAGGGATCCTGAAACAATGCCAGATCTGAAGCCAACCATGACACTCTGTAGCTGGCGTCAGTGATGGAAAGCATCAGCATCAGCCAAGCTATCTGTGTAGAGCATTGTTAATCTCTACAAACACATAAATCTTTTTCTTTCTTTTTATAATCATATCATCATTTATAAAAGCTAATTATTTTGGTCTTTGAAGTCTCCAACAACAGGTTGAAACTCAACCAACGTAAAAATGAATAAAAAAATAAATAATGTATACAACACAGGCCTGAAGCACTTTCACATTTAAAACGGAAAACATTTGTTCCTCCATATCCCGTGTTATACAAAGCATGAAATGTCATTTAAAAATAATTGATGATACAGGCACATTAAAATAATAATAATAATGTGCTAGTTACTACCTGAGCCTGTTTCTATAGAAGTGTGTAAATTAACAGATTACAATGTTTACCCTTTTTTTTTTTTTTACTTACCTCATGTGTTTAAAACACAGTGCTCAGGTATCATTTTGGCACCATCCTAATGTTAAACATTGTGCTCAGGCTGTTAGTGTAAGTGTTAAGAAACTTTATAATCAGGCTGAAGTATTGTACGCTTATAATGATAAGTAAGAATTTTATACTGAAAATAAATAACAAAAACAAAGGATGAAAAAAATAAGAATACGTACAAAATAGTAGAAGTATTTCCCTAAAAACAATAGCAGTTGGCATACCTTAGTTTAGTTACAGCAGTTTTGTTCCGTACAATAGAAGCATGGAGTTGTGGTTATAAACTAAGGTCAGTGTTTCCCTTACCATTATATTAGGGGGGCACCCCACCCCCCCAACGGCACCCCCCGCCCCCCTTGAAGGTCAAGTTAAATTTATTTTATTTTCGTCGAATAACGACAGAAGTAATTTATATATAACAGGTCTTTGCTTTTTTCTTTTATTAAACTAAATAGCATTATGTTATTTATACGATGGCATGTAATTTCTGTCTCAACGTTTGCGCGTTTACAATTGTCCTACATGTCGCGCACGGCGGAGTTCCGCTCTTCATGCACACACACACACCCATCAGCGGACAGAGACCGCGCTTTAAACGCTCCCAAGGTGGTGACGATGACAGCACGTGTTCTGCTGCGAGCAGCAGCCGGTGTAGCTTTCCTACTCCGAATCAAAGTATAGAAAAGAGCCCAAGTGCTGCATGTCTTGCCCCTAGCCACCACAGAACGACAGGTTTTGACCCAGCTTGGCTGTCAGAGGCGAAATACTCCCCCTGGCTGTACAAGACGGATCTTGGTAAGTAAGTAAATACACACATGCATGAATGAACGAATTGATAAATAAATTGCTTAATTAATAGCTAGCTAGTTAGTTATACAATGGCATTTCCTGCTTTAAACTATCACTATGTTAAGTTGATTTTTACTGTTGTTACTATCAGTTATCACTTTTAAAGCCTAACAGTTAATGTATTTACAGGTCAAAACAGACATTCGCAATAGGCTGCAAGGGGACCATCTTGCAGCCTGCATGCGGATCTCAATAAATGGGCCAGAAGTTTCAGACTATCCATACCAAGATGCTCTGGAAATGTTCTTTCAGAAGCCCAGAAAGATACACTGCAGTGACAAAAGCTGCACACTTTGTGAATAATTAACATATTAAAATAAATCTGATGTTTAGTGTTTAGTTCAGTGTACAGTTGTTTAGTTATTGGACAGTAATTGTTCAGATATTATAATATATTGGTATACTGCAATTAAAAGAAACATATAAACACTATTAAGTGTTTGTGTGAGTGTTTTGCCGCACCACCCATAACCCCCCCCCCCCCCCCGCCCCCCCAAGGCCATGATCCTAGGGGAAACACTGAAGGTTATGAGTAAAACTAGCTAATCCCAAGTTGGGGGAGGAAATTCTCAGACGGAACATGTACAGAATCTAAGATCATCTGGAGTTACGCGTCTACTAGAGCGAACACCTTTCAGCATTACTCAAGTAACACGTGCAAAAAGCCCATAACAACACGGCCCATGCATTATCATTGAATCCCTATACCAGATATTTTAATTTATACATAAACTCAACAACTGCAAGAGCATTAAAAACACAACACCATGGAAAATAAACCTTTAAAACCGTTCCTGTGGAAAAAGAGAGGAGATGTCTTTGAGAGTGAGAGAGGAAGAATTGAGAGACTAGGCGCTCAGACAGAAGGGGAAACACAAGCCCTGGCACACATACAAACACCCAAAGGCAAGCTCGTGGCTGCCTTCCAACAGCATGAATGAACTTACTTACCCCTCACTCTTCTCTCCTTCCCCCTCTTTCAATCACAGCTCTTTCTTCCCCTTCCTACGAGTGGTTGGGTTTTGTGTGATCGCTCTTCCTTTCTCTCTCCACACTTGCTCTTGTGTTACAACTCTCTCTTCCAACTGCTCCATTGTTTCATCATGCTTATAACAAAAATACCTGAAAACACCCAGTGCCAACTGCCATCACACTACCACAGCATACCCCTATTTTTTTACACACATCCTAGAGCCTGAGCTCAGTTCTTCTGTCCATCATGATGGAAGGCATGAATGTAAAGAAAAACGTCTGCTGGACAAGTCAAATATAACAAACAGTATGACTTTTGGCACCTGAGGGACGCATGGCATCTACAAGATTATTGTGATTGTGATTTCTTCAGCCAGCTGTGCAAATTGCTATCTCCACCTCCTACGTCACACCTTCAGCATTTAAACTTTTTCTTCAATCCATCTCACTCTGTGAAGCCTGCTGTGCATCAATTAGCACCCCCTACATAGACTTAACTATAAGTAGAAATATCATCCTCCAGAGGAAATCACAACGTCAAAAAAAGTGCATATCTTTCCAGATCATCTACAGAGATAGCACTTATTTTGTAACATGGACAAACTATACAATGCAAAACAAACGAGGCATTTCTTCATGAATACGTTGAAAAGAAATTGCTACTGATACTGACAATACTGGAGCTTGAGGGACAATAGTAGCGGACAGTCGATGGACATAACAAAGTTTGCCAATTGTTACAAAATATGAACACGTTTTGCCTAAACTATTGAGCATTTAGCTCCATTCTACAGCTTTTTTTTTTTTTTTTTTTAAAGAAGGCTCTGGTTGGCTTGGTGAAGAAATTGCAAAAGAGGATAAAGTGTCGGCGTACTTCATTAACTGCTAAGCTAAGAAAACAGTCAAAAGTCATGTTTCCATTTAAAAATGTAAATTAAATGTATGCTCTAAACTGGAATATCGCATTGATATTTGTGAATAAAGGCATCCACAATTTCCATCCACAGAGTCCCAGAGAATAAAAAAAATGGCCACTTCCGGATAAACTGGCGCCAGATGTCAAAAGAGAAGGGGAAGTTGCTGCATTAAGAGAACGCTTGTAATTTAGAAATAAAAACATACTTGCGTTTTAGGAATGTAGGCAAAACACAATATTCTCAGTCTTATCATCTTGCTTTTGGAGCGCAGCCGGTCAAGACAGAGAGGTAGCAGATATAGCTTGGTGCTGGATTTGTGCAGAAGAGAGACATTGAACTGGCAGCCAGGAGGAAGTGTTTAATATCCGGCAACCACTGCTGACCAGCAAACAGAGATTTATTGACAGTAGTATCTGATAGCAAAACCTCTTGCCCCGAAGCTAAAAGCGTTGCAAGAAGTCGCAAGAAAAAGCCTCAAAAGATCAAAGTAATAGCTTGATTTGGTGTCATCATAAGATCTTGCTGCCGCCCAGAAAGATGCCTTAGCAGCGATGGCGCTTCAGTTGAGAATCAAGATGAGCCTGTAAATGTTGCAGCTAATAACTTTTCAGAACATGTGTAGTAGCATCTGTCTTTAGAAGTCATACTCTGTATCCAATAAGGACCATTTTTGGAAAGCATTGGGTTTGTGATTAGAAATATTTATATTCATCCAATCACCGTACTCCTTGGGAAAAGAAGAGACTGCATCAAACAGCTGTTTGGCTCCATCTTCTGCTAGATGCAAACTCATAAACAAAGCTTGGGGCTTAGGCTACATGAACCCAGTGACATCCAGTGAGCTGCTTGTGCTGCTGGTAAAAACACTTGTGTCCGTGTGTGTGCGTGTGTGTGTGTGTGTGTGTGTGTGTGTGTGTGTGTGTGTGTGTGTGTGTGTGTGTGTGTGTGACAGACAAGACAGACTGCGTTTCCCCTTTTCAGTGCCTCTCTCTCTTCCCTCATCTGTTCCACACGCCCTTCACTGCTTTCCTCAGCCTTTCCCCTCTCCTCTGACCTCTCCATTGTTCTTTCAGCGAGAAGCCCATCTAGGTGACTTGGGGTCAGAGTTCAGGGCAGCTGTCTGACCTCTATGACAGGCAATCAGTATTCAGGGAATTCCATCATTATGGATGCACTGATAATTAAAGAGTAAATGTTTCCATACATGCCTTGTGAGTTCCATACATGTTTCAAACCATGTTAACTGAAAGAAAACCCCTTTGGACCTTCTGGTATAGGGTTTCCTCTCTAGGTATACAACATTGAACCATTCTGTGTGGATAAAAGCCTCTGGTTCTTCCATCATGGTCTGAAAAACCAGAATAGCTTGCTGTTTGTGTATGCGAGGATGATGCACATCAGAAAAACAGCTTCGAGTGAGAAAATAGCCAATCAAAGAAAGCCTCTTAAAAGAACACATCCACTGATGCATTATACAAAGGAAGCATAACCATATATCGCTGATTGTCAAATGACTCCGTTGACAGGAGAAAAGTGATATTCTCTTAAATAAAACTCCAAGCAACCTTTTGCTGGCTGTAGGAAAAAGCTACCCTGTGTCTGTTCAGGGACCTCTTTTTCAACATCACCCAGGCAGAAAATGAGATTCCACCATCAATAACATCCAACCTTTTTTTCTAAGTACTCTGGAATTTCCTCTTTGGCCAGATCCTCACATATTCCACAGTGTGCAGAGGGATCGCAGAGGATGATTTTACAGTAATGGTATGAATTGATATAAGGGAAGATAAGAGAGGGAACTGAGCCTTGGAACAGAGATGGTGACACTTCTCCAAATACTTTGGCTGCAAGTATTTTTATTCATAATCATCCAAGCATAATCACCCACTACGCTTTTAATCTCAACTTTTGTGCACCTTAAACTTTGCATCAGCTTAAGAACATTCAATAGTTTAAAGTGTCAATTTTCCCTTTGTTTTTCTGTCTGATAGAAAAACTGATCTTAAACTAGAAAGGATAGGACTAGGGAGCTTGCACAAGCAGAATTGGGTAACCACTGCATAAATGGGTGACAACGGCCTACAAGGATTCCCAACCCTTTATAAGTTACAATTCTCTGACTTATAGCTTGGACTGTGGTAAATGTAGATCTTTATCCACTTTTTAAAATTTTGAAAACCTCACTCATTAACCAGGCTCCCTGCTTAGAACATAATTTACCAATTCAGAGTGGAAGACCACTTAAAACCACATGTGATCTCTGTCCCTTTGAAGCTTTGGTGACCGCCAGGAATCTACTTTAGGTCCATTTTTGTTCAGGAATCAATTTTTACATGTTCCTGATACCTTTTCTAATCCTTATTTTGAGGCAGTTGTCATCAATTAGGCAACCGGTTTTTGTTATTGAAGACAAACCAGTCAATCATAACAAGCAAATTATGAGTCGCTTCTTAGTATTTTAGATGTAAATGTGATCGATTTGCATTATTTGTCTAAACTACAAAACATATTTTGATTAAAGAGTAAGATTAGTACTGTTGATCATGTTTCCAAATGCCACAATAACTACATGTATATAGCCTTAACAAAACTATTAGAACAACTGGATCCACTATAAACTAAAGAAATTTTGAAAGTGCACACATAAAGATTGGAGCCTTAACTTTAGATTTTGACTATTCTTGTTACAATAATTATACATGCATACGAAAAAATATCATTAAATTACCAAGAAATCATAAATGCTCAACAGTAATGATCTGAGCATCCCAACAGATGTCATAGAAACCAGCCAAGTTTGGCTTAAACACAGTAATGTGTATATTTTAGTAGTAAATAAATCAATGATAAGAGAAGGCAGTTATTTATTAGTGGGCAGTGGCTTTTTATCAGTGTTCACTTTTGCAACTGCCAAAGTTCTTATTGACACTGATAAATGAGTTGACCTCTGATGTCTCACTGTTAACACACGATGGATTGAGATCAAAAGACACTGATAAAAAAAAAAAAAATACAGCTGCATTTCCAGCAAAGACATGGGCAATTTTGCAATTTTTTTTACCCCCTTCTCAGTAGCTAACGAATTTTGGATTCACTCGTGCTGTACTGCATCCCATCTAGGGCTGAGTGATGAATCGTAATTGCCATTCAAAAGCTATAATCATGTGCTTTAATTTCAGTTATTAATTTATTGATGTTCAATGAATAGTCATAGACAGCACGCGTGCGTGTTTCCTTCAATTAGAAATAATTATATAAATACATTTTACATCACTGAGCCTTAAAGTGGACAATTATCATTGGAGATTACTAGTGGTTATTAAACAGAAAAGATAAGGGTTTATGATGGTGATAAGTTGAACAATGTATGAGCTACAAAACCAACCATCTATTTCGTAATTACATGCAGAGACTCTTCAAATTGTTTAACAATACTGACCGAACAGCATTACCCACTAAACTTCATTACTTATTAAATTTAAACTCATTTTTAAATTAAATTATTTTTATAGAAAAAAAATTTAATAAATGAAAATACAAGTCTTAAAATCAGGTATTGTATATACTTTACACCCCACTTTCTGCCTATATTAAATCTCACACAAACCATGTGAATTAATGTTTAACACTATCCAAAATATTTCTGTGTAAAACTCGTTGAATATATAAATAAATCAACATGCAGTCATTCAGAATCTTCACTGCCTTCTGTGACCATCATAAAACACAACTGACATTGAACAGTGACTTGTTCTTTCAGTATTACTATTAAAATATTCCATTGTGTTTCTTATTTTCTTCAAGCTTTCAAATCAGGACCGCAAAAAACTTGTGTTTCAGCAAAACACATAAATACATTCCATCACTCAATATAGCATGTATACCCCACAGCACTCAACACCAAAGTCACCATTTGAATACCAATCGCGCTTGACACCCGGTGTCAAGAGACACATTTCATTTTTAGTATTTCTCGCTGACTAATCTTCAGGTAACTAAAAATGTTAGAGAGTGAGCATCTGCTATTGATGTGGCTGTGTGGACATACGCTGACTCTCCAAAGACTAACCACCACTGCATTTGACACCACTGCTGACCACTATAGAACACACAAAGAGCAAGTGCTGAGCTTGTGCCGATACAAAATTGCCTGCATCTATAGTTTAATAAATCAATTCTTCAGAACCGCGCTTTGCACTCAAATGACCAAAAGCAATCTCTAGACTCATTAAAAATGTGGTCTCACAGAAGTGATTGCGATGTACTGAAAGTATTCCGTTTGTTTTAATTTTTTATACTGGACCAAGAGCCTACTAATATAAAAATCATACCAAAACTGATCTGTTAACATGTTGGGATGCCACAGAGCCACACACCGTCCTCAGTACAATACACTTGTGAAATCCCCTAATGTTTTATATTTATTTTCTTTAAAAAAGTCTAGCCAATCTTGTTTACAAATGTGAACACATTTCTGGAGAAAATGTCCAATCAATGAACTGCTGTCTTGTGTAAACATCCAATCAGCGAACGTGTGGCCACAACAGAGCTCCCTCACTCATTATGAGGAGGCTTTTAAACCTGTAATTTGGAGACATTTCAGCTTTGTTGTTGAATACGACAAAGATGGAAGAAGAACTGTAAACAAATGTGTGTAAGCACTGTTTTATGTAATTTTGCAAAAGGCAACACATGAAACAAGCTCTCAACATCCAACACCTCTGCAAGGGGAGTCGACGAGGCACACACGTAGAGAAAGACAGAGACCTTCTGTGAACCATTTAAACATAAGTTATGTTGCACTAATACATACAAATCACTGTGGTGCAGCACTTGCTATGTTTTTTTTTATATATAGTTTATTGTATTGTTTATTCAACGCGTCATTCACAGCTGTGCTGACTGTGCCCAATGAGACCGAGCGAATGGTGCACGTGCAAATATGGCCCTGGTTGTAAAATGCAAAAAACATTTTTTTATTTTTTTAGTTTCCCTGTACTCTCTAAAGCCACTTCTCTGCTGACCTGTTATGTAAGATCACTTGTAACATGCTCATTCTGTACCCATTTGAATGAGTTATGCCAGTTCACTGATTGGCAGTTTCCAATGTTCCCGGGTACTGTATTTCTTCAACCTTTGGTTTTTATGGCAGGGTTGTGCAATTCTAAAATGTCACCAAGTAGAACTGGAATGGAATAATGGAGTGATTGGTCTTGAGTAAGATGTCTAAAACAAGCCCTTTCAGAGCTGATACTGGAAGTCGGGGGATACAAAAAAAGAGAACTAAGCCAAACCAAGCATTGACTTTGAAAAAATGATGGAAAAGCAGAATAGTACTTTCCAAAGACTACTTTGGGAAACCAAAGTAAAAAAAAAAACAAAAAAACAAACCAAAAACACAATCTTTTAATGCTTTTTAATATATTTTTCTTAACAGAAAAATCTTGAAAAGATCAATGCTTTACAACCAGTGAGATTTATATAAACCATCATGAAACATTTTACTTTAACCCTTACTATTTTTAGCATTACTTAAAGTAATCTGATATTTATTGTGGTGGTTCTCAAACTGGTGTATGCAAAAGGCTGTGGCAGTACATTTTTCTAATGAAAAAGATTAATGAATTTTGCAGTTTGAAGTACTGCATGAGTTTCTGCGCTCGATTGATCTCACTCTGACGAACAAAGCACAACTATCAAATATGTCACTCATTCACTGTCACGCCTACTTAATTGTCAGTGTCCGCCCAGGAGAGCCTAATTGGCATCGGCATCGATGGATCAGTAAAAATGAAATACACTGAATAAACTGGATTCCGCACGGAACAGGGTGCACTGAGCACACTTCGCATGCTACACAAACAGTCAAAAATCTGATGCCTTTCATCAGCAGATACTTATGTGAACATGGATTTTCTGCTTCAACGAACATGAAAATAAAGATTTACAAACGATTCCCAAACATTGAAGAGCTGGCAGCCTCTGTCCAAGAACATCCATCTCAACTGTTGAGTAACTGATTTATTGTATAAATTATTTATCAATTGCATCGTTTTTTTATGGCATTATTATCTAAAGCTTTCTGTGAAAAGTTCTATTTAATGTAAGTCACATGGTTATTATACTAATGCGATGATGTCATCAACTAGTGACATGGCATTTGGCTTGTTAATAGCTTATTGAGGAGTGGATATTTGGCCTAAAGCCTGAATGTCCTGTGGTGAGGATCTGCAGCTACTGAACATTACCCGGAAACTCTGCATCTGAACATAAAATATAATGGATATCATATCAAGAACTTCCTAAATTTTCAGTCCTCCACTTTATGCATTCAAATAATGTTTCAAAACAACACCGTCCATCATGAAGCAACTCTGACTATTGGTATGTGTCAAAACAATCCAATATACGTTTACACACAGCTCATGACTAGTGCAGAAGAGATTACTTATTTTCACTTAAAACTTAAACATCATATTGCATAGAAGAAGGTTTTAACAATTTCATGTTGTAAACAGCATCTCTGAATGTATGTCAAAGGGTTTTATAGGACAACGGCTGCCCTAAATTTCTTATCTCTGAACTATGCTGCTCCAGATATGGTGGCATTAAAATCAGATATGAGCCATTATTGCCTCAATTACACTGTCAACATAACACATTCAGGCAATGCTGGTTACATCATGCTGATTTCACTCCACTAGTGCTGGGGGAACTCCAACAAATCTAGCTTATCTAACCTTGGCTGACATGACAAAACGCTGCTGATAGTAGACAACACTATGTGGAGGGGGGGTGGGTTGCAAATCTTCTACAAAGGATATTAATAAACGTTCTGAAGCCATAATAGCTAAAGATCATCTTCAGAAAAGTATTTTTTTTCTCACTTTAAAAATACACATTTAGGAAGTAGCAACTCAAAGAATGAAGGAATTGTCAGCACTGAGGAGACGCTGTCAACTTTTTTTTAAACCTACGGTTTAAAAACATTTCAGCTTGGTTGACTAATATGACAAAGATGAAAAAAGACCGGTAAGCAAAAATGTTACCATGTTCCACCAAAGTATACAAAGATAAGCCATCAGATCCAAACCAAACTGAAAACTGTGGTTAAAAATCATGGAACGAACCCCAATTGTAACCAGGTCCACCATTATCCAGTTCTCATAGCTTTCTTGAGGAAAATGCTTGCTTCATTTCCAAAGTTTCGACTTGTTTGTTGTCAGTGACTAACCATATATCAGAAAAGCCATATATCAAACAACACTTCCGACCCATTCTGAACTCCAAACAACTGCACGGTCTTAAAACTTGACCAGACCTGTTAAGAGCTAGGCGTCATTAATTCTTTTCATAGGATAATAGAGGTCAGGCTCATGAATAATTAAAATGCATCATAGATGTCTTGAATACATCATGATCAAACAGGAAGTCAGAAATCACAAACAAAAGAAATTAAACCATTTTATCCACAATTAAACGCAACAGACCATGCATTTGTAATTTACTGAAAAATCACATTGTATCATGGCCCTTTAAATTGTGAACACTCCTTAAAAGGTATAGCCAAAATTCTGTATGGCTATTTTTCTTGTTTAACTACTAAATTGTTTTCAACAATGAATCGCATAGAACAAAAATGCATGGTCAGTAGGGGTGTAACGGTTCACGGTATGTATTGAACCGTTTCGGTACGGCCTGTTCGGTTCGGGACACTTGCGTACCGTTTCGGTATTCGGTATTTGTATTAAATAATATAAATGTATTATTAGCGCGATATTAAGCGCAGCGGAACCATGTTCCTAGGCGAGTTTCCGCACGGACGCTATTGAGGGGCGTGCAGCTCTACTGTGCGACACTCAATAGCGTC
>SRMA01025195.1:0-108743 GCA_007224835.1 Danionella cerebrum | reverse complement strand
CTCTAACTCTTAACTCTAACCCCTAACTCTAAACCCTGATTCTAACTCTTAACTCTAACCCCTAATTCTAAACCCTGACTTTAACTCTTAACTCTAACCTCTAACTCTAAACCCTGACTCTAACTCTTAACTCTAACCACTAACTCTAAACCCTGACTCTATTAACTCTAACTCCTAACTCTAACTCTTAACTCTAACCACTAACTCTAAACCCTGACTCAAACTCTTAACTCTAACCACTAACTCTAAACCCTGACTCTAACGCTTAACTCTTACCACTAACTCTAAACCCTGACTTTAACTCTTAACTCTAACCTCTAACTCTAAACCCTAACTCAAACGCTTAACTCTAACCTCTAACTCTAAACCCTAACTCAAACTCTTAACTCTAACCACTAACTCTAAACCCTGACTCTAACGCTTAACTCTTACCCCTAACTCTAAACCCTGACTCAAACTCTTAACTCTAACTCTCAACCCTGACTCTATACCTAGCCTCCTAACCCTAAAACTAACAACTAAACAGAGAGTAAATACAAAATGAGATTTAGACATTTGCATTAGGACTAATAATGGCACAGTAAAAGCCATGCTGTGTCACTGAACGGCATTCAGTGACGTGGGACAGCTACATGCATGACACCAGTGTCACGAGCAAGAGGTTGTGTCTCTCGGTGTTAAAATATTGCATTTGGAAAAAGAATTGCACTTTCACACTCGCAGCTATTTTTACAGCAGCAGTTTTCTCTTTTAGATTTTGCAAAAAATAAATAAGTACATAAAATAAAAAATAAAAACATTTATGCAAAGACTAATTTTTGCAATTATTAAACTCTGTTGAGCTATGGCTGTGTTTCTATGGCATTTATCTGTGTGTTTGTGTGACCGCTTCGCAGTAATGCAATAAATGTACAACAGACTTGATCAAAACCCATCCTTCATCTCCCTGGGAGCCTTGTGGGCGAACATAGATTTTAATTGTACAATCCGTCCTGAAAACCTGAACTGGAACACATTTGCAGATGCATACATGTCTTGTTATACATTTAAATATATATAGAACATCAAGCGGATTCAAATTGTTGTATAGACATGGCTGTGCTTTTCTTTTTCTAAATGCATTGGAGACAGATATAACTCTTGTGTGTTTCTGAGAGAAGCCACTGGAGTCTGGAGAGCTGTAATGAATTTGAGGTGGCTTGGCTGATAGACACACATCACTCGTCTGCTTTGTGCTTTTAGAGCAGATTTATTTGTCGTCTTGGCAGCACTGGCATCTTTTTAGAAACATTTTGGTTTGAGAAAGACAATCCAAATGACCTTCCCTAAACCCTGCCTTCAATCCTCCTGTTACCCAAAAATCCACAAACATCCTTTTCCCACTGGGGTCAATTTGACCCTCAACAATTTTTTTTAGGATAATTGATGTCTTTGTTGACGACTTAACAATACTCAGAAAAACACCCCCACTCCACACCGCCGTCTCTTATACATTCAGATTATATGCTGCATTGCTATCAACAAAATGACCAAACAGCACGAAAAATCCCTGTTTCACCTAAAGTTTTGAACTTTTTATTGGTAGATATTTCTGTTATTTATAAAATGTAAATAATAATTTCTTTTGGCAAAGACTGGAGTTTTGTTTGTTATTTTATGTATATCATTTTCAATTGGTGAAATGAAATGTCTTGACCGTGATTGACAGCAGGGTCCTGACACCAAATTACCAGCACTAAGTCTACCCTGTCCTTCAAGCAAGGAGCAGGATCATAATAATTTTTGGAAGGTGAGGTTTCTTCTGGTGGTTGAGGGCCACAAGAGGATCAGCACTATTAGCCATCATCTGAGGAGGATGCTCATTAAAACAAAGTGCTGAAACGAGACGCAGCTGATACAAGCCCATATGGCAAGCCTTCTTGACATTCAAACAAGAGGCTTGCCAGAAGTATGGCAGTTTGATCCCCGCCAGGTCCATTCTGCTGTTGTGGTCTTAAGCAAGTCGCTTCTGTATGGATGTGGGTGACTGCTGGAGTGTGTTTGGTGGTGGAAAGGAGGCCACTGCGCTAAATGGCAACCATGTCCTGTCAACACCAGTGTGTGAATGAATAATGCTCTGTAAAGTATTGTAAAGCCTCTTTAAGTGCCAGATTAGCCCAATGGCAGTAGACGGTGTCATCTTGTTCATAATTTTCTACAGTCTATGGGACTAATGTACATTAGAGATAATTGAGGTCTTACAGCGTAATTACCCCACTAAGGTACCCTATGGCATGTTTACTTCCAACCCTGCTGAGAGAGAACCAGACCTGAAGTTTACGAACAGCCTAAAGGACCTAATGAGCTGCATCAGGTGTTTAGTCGAGGTAGGAGCTAAACTGTGCAGGGGTGTAGCCCTCCAGGAACTGAGTTTCACTTTTCTACAAGTGTAATGAAATTCAAGATATTTCTAACTGTCGTTACGCCTAGGGAAAATATATTAATCACTAGTCAGAATACATTTGTTCTCTTTAAATGTTTATAGATAGCCAAGTAAAATTTTTAAATCTTAAAACGGCTTGCGCTACGCGCACACACGATGCACCTTTCCGCAGAGAAAAGTATGCCCTTTTGCATATCTCCCAGACTTCCTTGCTGTGCAATCAGATCCCTTCAAATGATACAGAACTCAGCAGCTCCACTGATCCTCATGGAACCTCGGCGAGCTCATGTCACGCCTCTCCTCTTATTTCTCCACCGGCTCCCTATTGAGGCTCGTATCAAGTTCAAATCACTGATGCTTACCGTCAGTGAGGCAACCGTGTCGTTAAGTGACTCTTAGCAGAAAACATTGGATCCCTGCTTACCAAAATGTAATGTTCTCTCGTCTGTTTGTTGTGCAGATGAACGAGCGAGACAGGCTGTGGGGTGACTCTACGCTCCCATCAAATGAGCTCTACGACACCAGTCCAGCAACCACTCACCTGGCCCAGCCGATGTGGCTCCTCCCCTTCCTGCTTCTGGTCCGCCAGCTTTAAAGTCTAGCAAGCAATCATTGAACAGTGGGCGTGCTTTCATGAATTTATCTTCTACATGTCCAGAGAGAACACGGGAACTGCCAAACTCTCTGAATACAGGACACCCCTCTCAGTTCCGCAATGCATTTCTGTGTTCCTTCGTTCGTGTGCTACAAGACTCAATTCAAGGGTTCGAAAATATGTATGTGTTGTTTGAACTGAAAACGGTGAATTCCTGTCCAAATAATTCCCTCTCTGCAACAGGAACGACTGAAACTCAACGGAGGACGAACGTGTGGCTATGTTACAATCCTAAAAAAGAAATCGTTTGTTCTGGGTTCATATTTAAGATCTATTTCGTTATCTACTCCAATGGATGGCATTGCTAGGTGTGTTGCATCACCACTCAGATAAAAGAATGAAGCGAGACGTTTGAAGCACGAGTATTGAGAGAAAGAGAACAGCGTCTATGTGGAGAACTCTACCTGCAGGTCTTTATTTTTGTACCGTGTCTCTATTGGTCAGATGTACATACCTGGAGCAAGGTCAGATATGGAGAGTTGGTTTATCTTAATGAAAGCACTGATCTACTTCAACGTCAACCTGCAAAAGAAGCACAAAAAAAGCACTTCCTGTTTGTGAATTCAAGCAGCTTTCCCATCTCCAGAATCACCATTTTCCTCCGCCTAACAAAACAAGCGGAGGATTCAGCGATTGTTTCTACAACCATATCCCATGAGCACTTTAGCATCTGCAGTTTTGTTGCTATTTTTATTCTTGATCGTCTTGTGATGACAAAAGGAAATGCTTTGACCAATCACAAAAAGGGGGTAAAGCAGTTGTTGAATTGTGGATTTTATTGTGATTTCCTCAACATTAAAGCTGCCAGATATAGTGTTTTGTTTTTGTGTCAAATGTTTGCAAGGCATCCCTCATTGTCAGCTCAAATCATATTTAAAGAAGTCAATCATACTGTTCATGGAGGTCCAGCTGTAGGAATATTCCTATAGCTTCTAAAGAGCAGTAGCCCAGTTTTTAAGAGATCCCGGGTTCTTCTCTCTGATTGGCCACGATTACCACTTCCAAGATTTGTGCCCGTCAAGAACAATGAAAATCAGAGATTATTAGAAAATGTAAAAATGGTATTGTAACATGAACTAAAAGTATTGCAGATGTTTAGAGCAGTTTGTTAAAACTACAGCATTGATAAATGCACAGATAAGCCCAGTGCTAGGACAAGGAGTCCCCTGCCACGCAGATACTCCCAGGGATCAAGACACCTTTGAGCTCCGGGAGACAGAACACCACATTGAAGCCCTTCCCAGTGGCATCTTGTGCACTTTGTAGACGGTTCCTAAGCAATCCTGTCTCAGTCGGCTGCTCATAGACAGCAATGTATTTTGTCGCAAGCAGTGGAAGATATATTTTTGACAAGAATAGTTTTACAGATTGTCTGCTATGTAACACAGATTAAAAAGACATGTAAATTGTGTTTTAAGAGCGTTTGGGTACCCGGGTCAGCGCACCCAGGTCGTGTTCAAAATAAACATTAAAAAAATATATCCACACGGACACACCCCTGAAACGCTGTTACGACGCTACAAACCAACAGGTGGCAGTCAATTCATAATGTTTTAAAAAACATGGATTTTTTTAACATTGCGTGAGGAAAAACACAAGCACCTCCAGGTAGGTTTTGGTAGCTACATCCAAGCCTTGCATCACAATACAAAGCGTGGTGTAAGAGCACTCCCCCACTGTGGAGCCGTGGAGGTTTAGGATCTCTGCTGTTACAAACCATGCTTCTCCATCTGCCATTCCAATGGATGTGCTCGGTCATCGTTTAAAGTCATAGTGGAGCTGTTTTCAGAGGTTAGGAACTTCTAGCTCTCAATCAAATGTGTTCTTTTGAGTTTTTCCCCCTGGCGGAGTTTAACAGCAGAACAAGATAAAGGTTTCGTTAACTCCCTTACCTTCTTTAATTCACCTTCAAAACAGCAGCAGCACATAGACTCACATCCTTCTGTCTCTTCATGTAATCCCAGACACACTGGATGACAGAGATCCGGTCTCTGTTGGGAGCAAAGGCACAGAAATATACATTTGCAGAAATGCAGCCGTAAACGTTCAAGGAACCTCCACCCTTTGAAGAAACAAACTGCTCCTGTTGCTTCTACTTAAGTCTCTCGGTCTTGTTCCCACATTGGCTGCAGCTCTTCCTTGAAGACCACTTCTGAACAGTATATGGGTCTACCTGGGTCCTGCTGGTTTCTGAACGTTGGAACGCTGCTGGACATTTTCTGATTTCAAAGGGTAATAATTAACTTGATGTCACAACGTTCCCTGTTCCCTTGAACTTCCCCATACGACCTTGACCAGCACATCTCGACATCCACAGTATTGCAAATATAAATATTTTGCTCACAAAAATGCACATCCTTCAGAATGCTGCAAGTTAATACAGATATAAAATATAAACATATTGCAATAAACCCTAAAAAAACACATTTAAAGCAGATTTACGTTAAATACCTTGAAAAATCTCCTGCACAAAAATGCCCAGGATTCGTTTTGGCGGGATTTTGCAGATCAAGAGCTGAAATAAATATCATAAATATATTTTTGAAATGTTTTAGTTTTGTACACAAGAGTGAGGAACATACAACTTTATTTGTTAACCTCAAGTCAAGTAAAAACGTTTTAAATGGCGCTTTTAAGCAGATGGTTCAAAGCAGCTTCACAGAAGGCGGAGCCTAATACAGATTAGTTCTAGTATGAGCATGTTTCATGGAAAAGAATGCCTATAAGTTTTTTTAAGCCTAGGGTGCAAGGTTTAGACATGTGGGAAAACCGAAGCTCCCGAAGGAAAAACCCACACTTGGCAATTCCAATTCACACAGAGAGCTACATACTACTGCACCCAAAGATGCCCTCAAATGAAAACGTCATCTACCAAATCAACACGACACAACATTGTCATGAGAATACGTAGAAACCATGATTTAAAAAGTATTTAAATGCTATTTTGCAACTGAAAATGTGGAGACTAATGTTTCATGAAGCTTCTTCTTCTGTGTGATGGAAAGGCAGCCGCTTCTAAATCCAATGGTTTGCAGATCTAAAAGTCTCGAATTAGTTTGAAGAGTTCAAATAAAATAAACCCTGTCAACCGTGTTTGTGCCATTAGCATAATTTTACTCCTCAAGACAAAGAGAGTCCAATCTGACATCGGCATGACGACGAGAGTAGCAACAGGATGCAAACTGAACAACAAAAAAAACCAGTATCTCTCATCTTGTTGCTTTTAGAGCTGGGATACGAAGATTAGACCCAACTCCAAACACTGCAGCACCGCTGCTTTACCTCTTCCCCTCGCTGCTCGCACGCGCAGTCGGCCTCAAATTAGTGTGAATCTATTAGATTTGCAGGAAATTGAGGCCGACTACATGCAAGTCATTTAAAAGAGATGGGAATGTTCTCGAGAGCTGTTGTGCTGAGGCTGTATTGTCCCTAATGGGCGCCATTTACGTGATGCTCAAATATGTTTTTCTCTGGTTCCAAACAAATCCCGAAAGCATTTACACTTCAATATTCCAAACGACTATTTGTCCATCTTGAGTAACTTATTTAAACAAGAAGGGTGCCGGTTAACAACACGCTTGTGTTTCTTTATATCAGTAACAGGAGTGAGTTTTTAATCAAAGAATTATCAAACACATGCTAAATATCGTTATTGAACCAGGCAGTTGTGCAAATTCAGTTATTTAGCAAACTTGTACATTTTTATCCTAAACTTATGAAATCTCTGAGATAATTTATGAAATCTCTGAGATAATTTGAGCAACAGGATAGTGTTATTTAATTAACGCTCCAAGATATCGTCACAAAACCATCAAATATGTAAATACTTGAGAGAACTTAACTTCCCTGCTGAAAAACGGACATATGGAAATTCCCCAGTTTTTCAGGAGGGGGATGGCTTGGGGATATAGGAATGAGTAAAAAGTGATTTATGTTGATTTTTTTCACTATTCTAAATGTTATAGCTTAAATTAGCATTAGCTAGCATAGTAATACAATGTATTTATGATGGAATGTTAAAGCTTATTTATACATATAAATTCCCAGTGACAGAAATGGCACCGATTCGTTTCGATGGCTCTTTATATTCACTTTATGAATAAAATTGAAGTCAGAAGGTTTGCAAACGCTAAACAAAGTTATCAACCGTATTTCAACCGTAATTTAAAGAGTAATTCCTATTATGAGTTAATATATAGCTATGATGAAAACAGAGCTAAATACTTGTTTGTGAAACTGTAGATTGGAAGTGAATTTGATTCCCAAGCTAAAGTACTGCTAAGTATTCTAAATAATTACATTTTAACAATTAAAAAACAATATTAAAATGATGTATTCATTGTAAGAAGCAATTGCATCTTCCATTCAGTAATAGATGAATCAATAAATAACCCTCCGGTTAATGGACTGTAGTTGCAGATCGGGTTTTCCTGCCGTTCCTCAAACGGAGCAGAGAGACAGAGCAGGAATAAATGAGAACACAGCAATTTCACCAGAACAGAACATTCGCTTTCATTTTACCATTTAATTATCCACAAAACATTCCAGGTCATTCTTTCTGTACACATCTACTCACAAGGTCGTTTTAAAGTCTCAGCTTGTAGTTTTACGTAAAGTAGGCAGCTAGTTTCGATTTTTGTTCATGACATTCCTCATCTTACATACAAAAGAAGCTGCGATGCAGTCACATTTCTAAAGCCTGGGATCCTCCACCTGCCAGGAGCAGGAAGTCACTAAACGGAGACGGGTTCACGTTACCGTCCATCGCTATGTACAAAAAAACAACAAAACTTGAGTGCACTTGCTGCTACATTATACATATTAACAAACTACAGTCTCGCTGTCTATAGAGGGTGCAGTCGGTGCTTGAGGCTTAGCATTGAGAGCAGTAGCTTCCGTACGCAGCAAGAGAGACCAGCTCCTTTCATTAAACCCCTGTTTGTTTCCCTTTGGGTCCTAACAGAGTGTGAGAAACATTCGCAGCTGATAGACGTGGCTAGACACAGCACACAGGTCGTCCCTGCCAAACCAGGCCTGCAACACACACTTAGCATGCTTCGCATTTACTAATGCCACTCTATCTCTGACCTTCTCTGCGCCTCGGGCGCAGATCCACTCCATGCCCTGAAGAGCACGGCATGCAGATCCGGCGTTGTGCATGCAGATAATCCAGCGCAGACCCAAAATGACATCTGACATTTCAAGAAACCCAAACAAGGTTCCCGTCTGCCCTCCTTCCACCTGGCTTTCTGCCCGCAGTCGCCTTTAATGTCTTGCCTCCCTGAAATGAGCCTGAGAAAAGGACTGAGATTTCCGATAAGACATGAAGCAAATGATAAAAGAGAGCAGCGCTGTGATTGCAGCACAACATAAAACTGTCACGTCTGAGAAAGCTAACGTGAACGATAAAACTAGAGCTTCTTACTGGGACGGAGATGAAAGGAGGCGAGCAGATGACCTGTAGTCCTAAACGCTTGTAAACTGACCCGTTAGATTCCAGTTAGCGCACAGAGAAGGGGAGATGATTCACTCGGAGCAGTCTAGCACCGCCATGATTCAAGGGACCTCTAAACGTCCTGCACCGCGCACGTTTCAGCTTCGCAGCCGCACAACAGGAAGTGTGCATTTGTGTGTTGCCTTCAACGGAGATGCAGCAGTGCAAAGGTTCCTCCTGATTGTAAAATTGGAATAAAATTACAGGAATAAGTTAAATAGCATAAAGTGGCCCAGAGTACGAGTTTATCTCCTCTCAGGAGACATTCGGTTCCTCCCACCAGAGTCCATTTGGCTCCATCAAGTGTCTCCTTTGACCGGTGTCAGAGGATGATGGGTAAATGTCAGATGCAGGTGGCCGGCTGTGCTAACGGCTGCTGCTTTCGGCTGCGGAGGCCTCCAGACTTCTCCTTGTAGCCCTGACACATCTGCTGCGACACATCCACTAATGCGCTCGCCACCGCCAGACCTGAGGAGAGACGAGTTGCGTTACGACTGCGGCGGAGTGAGGGCGGGATGCACAGGTGCGTCGACTCACCTGACTGGCCCGGAGGAGGAATCCCCCCGGGGCCTCTAGGCAATCGAACGAAGATGGAGAGCACCGCGGCTTTATTCCCGAAACAGGGCTCTAGGGCGATGGGCTTCGGCACAGACTGTGAGGAAAGAAAGACAAACCGTGAGGCGTTAACTTCATTTAATCGACGATAAGATGCAGTCAAGGTTTGCCGTCAGCTGATCAGATTCACTCATCCCTCATTTAATATCAATAATAACAAATATATAAAAGCTAGATGGATTAAGGTTTGCACAAAAACTTATTTTTGCAATTTAAAACGATGTTTTAAACTGTGCCCCTGGAGACTAGGAGAAATATAAACTTCCTCTCATTTCTCAAATATTTTACTGAGCAGAGCTATAGATTTTTTTTTTATTCAGCTGCTGGCGTAAATAACCTGGTTGCTAGGGAGAGATCAATGACTAAAAGATTCCCTGTAGAGTGATATAAACCAAGTCCTATGTTCCTAGGAATTTCTGCAGCTGAGATATAGATCTGCTGATCTGGCTGCTAGTAAAAAGCTTAGTTGCTATGGAGGAGTATGTGACACTTGTATGTTTGTTTTTTACTCATTGTGGCACAGAGAACAAACAAACAAACAGAAAAACCCACAGGTCGTTTCTAAATAGAGATAGAGATATTCCAATTGGTTGCTATGGACACACTATGGTTGCTATGGAGGTATAATATAACATATAATATGACGTCATTTTGAGTTATACAAGCTAACCCTCATGTCTCTATCATTTACCACAGCTGAGATAGATCGTAGGTTGTTGGGGAGCCCTCAGTGATGTCATACAGACGATGAACATTTTAATTAAATGCTCTAAAGGCCTTTATACACCTATGTGTTATTTTAATGCAGGGGCTGCATGCAGTAAATATTTAGTCGTAATTACACGCTACATAATTTTTCAAGAAACGCACTGAGCCGTTTTTTGGTTGGAATATTTCTAAATCGCGTGTTCATGTTATTTTGCGCGACAACGCAAGCAACATGAAAAAACAGATTAGCTCCTCCACCTCGTCTGTAGCGGAAGTGATCCCCTCAGTTACAGTTCTAAAACGTCTACTTGCTCGGGAGAGCCAGGTGGACACTGGTATAAAAACAATGAAAAACACTCTTCTTGAGGCAGTCAAGAAATGATTCACAACCATCGAGGAAGAGCCCTTGTATGCAGTTGCCACTCTCTTGTATCCACATTTCAAAGATAGGGTATGTCTATTTATTTTTTTTCATGTCCATATTGATTATTGTCATTGCCATATTGAGTATATCTGAAGCACAGCATAAAATAATTTATTTTAAATTATAAAATGCATAAAATGTCAATTAATTAATACAGGGCTAGTAGTATCTACAGCTGTATTTACAGTTACACACCCAGGTATCGGATCGGTACTCGGTATCGGCCGATACCCTGAGTCCAAGTATCGGGATTGGTATCAGAAAAATGGTATCGGAACATCTCTAATGATTAGAATCACCAAAACATCCATTTCGCTTCGTTTCATCTTGAGGACATTTTGTAACTTAATCCCAATTTTTTCAATGGGCATTAGAAGTCAACGGTAAATATGGAACCTCTTCTAGAGCCTGGGGTTCAGATACTTTTGCACAGTGCTTGGAAGTTCTTGCACAGACAAGTGTGGTCTGTTTGAAGTTTATTTGAGATTATAGGTTGGAGTTAAAGATTTCCAAACTTTGGGAAATCGCTGAGAATGCTGGGAAATTTTCAGAGTCAAACCGGTTTGGATGTCTTTTGTGGCTGCAGCTCGAACGGTCCATAGGAGATTCATCCAGAATTTTTTTGAGCTTTAGGTAAAATGTGAAGCAGGTGCAACATAATAAAACACAATACATCCTTCCTTCCCTGCGTGCATTCTCCTCGAGGAGCCACTTCTTCTCCAACCAAAGCCACTCACCCCCTCACTCCTCTCCATCACTTTCTTCCTACCAGCAATTCTGAGCAGGGGGATCATCATTTATCTTTAGCACCCAACAAAGCTACTCCCCCAAACTCAGGAAAGAAGGCGCTGCTGGTGAAAAGCTTCTGCAGGGGCGAGGAAGGTGCATGAGACGAATGCTCAGGTGATTATCTGAGGAAAGCAGGTTCTGTTTAATTAACTCTTCTAATTAGAAAAGAAAACGAGGAGAAAGAGGTATACGACAGACTGCGAGATTGAGCGCTCTGATGTCCAGCGTTCGGCTCCGCACCGAGTCCTGTTTGTTTCACCGTCAACCGTCTAACATGAGATTGGAAATAAATAAGTGCATTTTCTGACGGAGGGCGGCTGGATTGTAATTACTTTCAGAGCGTGATGGCGAGCTGAGGATGTTGACGGAGCAGAGTGAGAACTGAGGGGAGAAGTGAATCTAAATTGGATCTTCACTCCAGGGCCGTCATTACAGCGTTGAGACAACAAACAACAAAACAGTGATTACAAGCTCCTCAGATCAAATACAGTAGAGTAATTCCATGTAATGCAGTTATTCGTTTCAAATCTCCGAGTGGACACAAGCTCTAGAAATTCTTTCAAACAGTGCTGGAAGTGAAAAATCATACTGGAGTAAAAGTACCATTACGAAGCAAAGGAAACTACAGCATCTGTCCCAAGTGATACTCATCAAGTAGCCCTTCTAAAAGTACGAGACGAGACTCAAGCACCTGAACACTACAATACTTATGCATACCACAACTACCGCATCTTTGGCTGGAAGCGATCAGAAGAGCCGATTGGAGCGAGGCCCAAATTTGAAATGCTCGACTCTGCAGTTCGCATTTTATGTCAAAGCTGTACTGCACACACTTTTATTGTATGTTCAGGTTGGTATTCTTCACACTCGTGAATCTTTCCCCCTCATCTACATCCTTCATTCACTTCCCCCCTGATCCTTTTCACACCCTCCTGTCCTGATGTAATTAATGCAAACTGGTCCATGGGATAAATAAATAAAATAAATAACTAGATAAATTCACTGCTTCCATCCAGAGGAGGGAACACAACATCAGAAGTACCCCTGGAGATGACAAAACTCCACACGAAGCACCTACTACCCCATGTGGTGGCTCCTAAGCAGGACAGGACAAGGTTATAATAATAATAAAAAAAATTGTTTAGTCTACTTTTAGTCAATGTAGATTAATATTTAATTAAAATTAATTTCCTTTTTTACATTGTGACACTGTCAATAGGCTTTTTATGAAAAGCCTAATGAGATATATTTGATCTAATAAGGATTATGCAAAATAAATTGTTAATACAATGGACTTTAATAAAAGCCAAAAACAAAAAACATTCTGAAGTGCAATAGACACAGGTATGTCAAAAACAAGAGCAAAGGAGGAGGAACATGTACTTACATATTTAAAAACATGAAGAAAATATGCCAATTGACATTTTAAAAAATAAAATCAAGAATAAATTGCCTGAAACACACGGTCTCCACAAACCAGGTGGAAAAACAGCACCAATCTCAAGAGGCACCTGATTGTTTATGAATTCAGAGTCAGGTTAGAGTTTTGCACACAACTCCAGGCCAAAATTGGCTGCTAACTTTATTAGCAAGCGTACGTTCTATTATCAGTCTATGGTCTATTATCACGTCTCGTCAAAGTCATGCGAAAAAGGTTCGCCAACAAATTGCTTTCTTGTAGTTAGCTTTGCGCAAACGGCTAGCTAGTGTTTAAATCTCAAATTAAAATTTGAATGTACTGTATCACACCTTTTTTGTAACTTCTAACACTTTGAGCTTCGATTAAATAAACATAAATTTCTGCCCACTGGATTGCTTTGCCATTGCGTTTCATCCGTAATCCATGAGGAGGGTGCTATGGCAAACAGATTTATCAGACGTTCGCCTCTCACCAATGTTCATTTGGCCAGTGTTTATCGCTGAGAGCATTATGTAAATAATATATACATATAACTTGTATTTATATAATCATACATTTTCTCACTGTAAACGCTAGGACTCCCGGTCATTTTCTGAAACCGGGATGCGCACACATCACGAATGTTTACAAACTGGTAATTGATCTAAAAACATTTGCTGATGATGTAAATTTTCTCCGCTACTTCCTGGTATTCACTTCTTAACCCAGTTTCATTTCTCTGCTGCAGAAAAGAAATAATAACAGAAATTAAATAACTTTAGATTCCGAAGTAGCACCTGTCATATACATCAAAGTTATTTTACCAGGTTGCTGGAACAGAACCAGTGACATATAGTGACATAACGCAAGCTCTAAAGTCACCGCACGAAAGGTCACACTAACCTTCACGCTCCCACCAATCAGGTCAGGTGGCTCCTCATCCGTCTCCAAGGCGACGTTTATGGTGGCGAATGGTCTGCTGGCCATCTGCTGCATTTCTCGCAGGAGTTGCTGAGGAAGAGAAGGAGAAGAAAGGAATTTCCAGTGGTGTAGCATTCACACAAACAGCCATGCAGCTCTGTGCTTTCAAAGCGGAGATCGATAAAAAGGTGACGCTTGAACCAGTTCAGCTTGAAAAAGATGCAGGATGAATGTTAAAGAGCAAAGAGCAGATTGGAACAAGCGTGTGAGCCAAAAAACACCTCACAGGAGCATCTCAGAGAAGTCAAACCAGGGGGAACTCGAGATTAGATCACTCTGTAACAATAACGCTTTCTTCAAATATGTAAGGAAAACAAAAATAGCACAGTTCTGAGAAAATATGACAGCGTTTATTTTAAACGTTCTTTCTACTTTTATTATTAAAGGGCACCAACTCCAGATTAAATGGTAGAAAAAAACAGAAATACAATCTGGTAATTGATACAAGCGTGACGTGCTTTTATAACCCGAAACGTCCCCTACTGAGACAATGGCTTTGAAATAAAAAACTTCATTTATTAGGGGTGTAACGGTTCACGGTATGTATTGAACCGTTTCGGTACGGCCTGTTCGGTTCGGTACACTTGCGTACCGTTTCTGTATTCTGTATTTTTTATTAAATAATATAATATTATTAGCGCGATATTAAGCGCAGCGGAACAATGTTCCTAGGCGAGTTTCCGCACAGACTCTATTGAGTGACGCACAGTGGCGCTGCACGGGTAGCTGTGAGAAATGGCTTCATGTGTAACGTCCACTGCTAGGTCTATGTACCACATTGTATTTGTATGTATGTTGCCCTTTAAGAGCTGCGCCCCAAACCCTCAGTGTGCGCGCAGCGGGAGTCTGTGTGTGTGTGTGTGTGTGTGTGTGTGTGTGTGTGTGTGTGCGTGTGTGTGTGTGCGTGTGTGTGTGTGTGTGTGTATGAGGAGAGGGAGAGACGAGTGTGTGCGCTGCTCTTCCCCTGAAACCGCTACACTGTTACATATTGTTTACTTTTATTTTGTGTTTTGAAATGTAATTTCTTGTGACGCTGAAGGAAGCTAACTATAAAGGTTTGAGTTTGAAATGATGTGTCATTTCAAACTCACGGAGATCGGGTATGTGGCAGGCAACACATCTAACGTTTTCTACTGCTGGAGATATTGTCACTGCAACCAGATCTGTGACCAATCTGTCAGAAAATGTGGATAGGTTAATCTTTTTATCCCAAAACTTGAATAGTTAGTTTTGTTGATGTATAAGCTGAAGCTGTTGCTAGTGTTAAAAGTTTTCAGGTCCTAACTAGTTGCAGTATTTAATTTTTTATGCAAGAATTCTATTGTGCATTGGCAGCTTTTCAAAATAAAGATTTTGTAAGTTCTTTTTTTTTGTACCAAAAATGAACTGAACCGAGTTCTCCAAGACACTGTACCGAACCGAATACGATTTTAGCGAACCTCTACACCCCTATCATTTATTTAAAAAAATCTAAACAGCAAGTAGAAGTAAAAGACGTAGTCATAGGAGTAGCATTAAAAAGAAAAATGAATAATAGAAGAAAAAAAAGAGAACATCAGAAGAAGAAGAACAACACATAGTGAGAAATGCAGTGGTAGAAGTAGTAGTACAAGAAGATGCAGTTTAAGTGTTAGTAGACAGTAGTAGTAGAGGATGTAGTTTAAGCAATACTTGTTGTAGTAATAGTAGAATAATACACAGTGGTAGAGGATGTGGGATAAGTATAAGAAAGCAGTAGTAGATGAATAAGAATGAATAAGAATATGAATTAGTAGAAGAGCTAGTAGTAGAGTAGTACTAGAATAAGACGAAACAGAAGAGCAAGTAGACAATAAGTTATAGAATGTATAGAAATATAATAGTAGACATAGTAGAACTAGTAGTTGTAGCAGAAGTCTTAGACGTATGGGGGTATTATACAGTAGGGTAGATAAAAAAAAACAAGTTTATGATCTAGAAATAAATGTGAAGGGATGCACAAAAATAAACCTAATTCACAAACATTTATAAATTAAAACACAATCCACAAATATATTTTCAAGAGTCACAAATACAAATTTGCTTTGATTTATTTGTGCATCATGACTCAAATCTCCAGTTGAGAAAGCCCCAGATCCACAAATACGTGAACTCCGCCCTCGGCCTGGTTATCCAATCAGATTGCAATGGACCTGCCCAATCAGATTGCAGCTCTCCCTGTCCAATCACAACGTGCGTAGAGGCAAGAAGAAACAGCCTCCAGAAAAAAAAGGAATTAGAGAGGAATAAATTTAAAAAAATATATATATTTATTGTTTTTTTCATTAGAACAGATAGGACAGTAGAGAGACGGGAAGAAAGGCGGAGAGAGAATGGGGTGGGATGGGTAAGACGATAGGCTCGGGACTCGAACCTGCGTCGCCATGCGCAACCGTGTATACATGTCCTGTGCGCCATTTTACAGTTTTTGACAAGTTGTTTGCAATGATCTCGCACTGAATTCAGAGCCTCTATATATGACATGATTGATGGGGAAGAAAGGCAGTCCCTTGCAATCTGATTGGTTTACCAGGCGGTGGGCGGAGCTCACCTATTGGTAGATCTCTGGCTTGAGACGAGTTGTAAACGCGCAGCGAGAGATTCACGAACGCTGAAGAGATCTATGAATAAATCGTGACTCTTGAAAAATTATTTGTGGATTGTGTTTTAATTCATGAATGTTTGGTAATCACATTTATTTGTAGATGATAAACGTATTTATTTATCTACCTAACTCAATAATACTCCCATATGGAAGCTGTTGTTTCTGTGCAACCATTCTTTTTTTTTATTTTTATGACTATTGTTCCGAAGAACTTTGAATGAAGCCAAGAATCAATGCAATACACAAAGCAGTGTGAAATGTTTCAAATCCACCTTTTTATGTCTATAAACTACAGCAAAACCCTGCCATCTATATGCAACCAGCTGCCAACACACGTGTGTATGATCCCAAATGTGCAGATATGTTTTTAATCCATTGCTTTTAATCTTTAGGTTAATCTACTCTAATATTTGATCCATTATTCCATTGGTGATGACAAAGTTTTAAAAAAATGTTTAAAAGCAGAATGAAAAAAGCAAGATCTTTTCATTTATCTAAACCGTGTTGAAACTGACGAGGGATCGCGAGAAAGAGCAGAACAGGGTTCTCCACAGCAATCCAGTCCATTAGAAACCCACAGAGCCCGAGCGCCTTCCCTCTCTGCAGTAATCGGAGTGTTTGTCTGCTCATCCATTTTCCTCAGGAAGCCTAATGTTCAACAGGAAATCTTTAAAACAAAAGCAAAGGAACCGGAGGGAAGGACAGCTCCGGGGAGTTAGGTGGTCCTCAAGCAGCGCAGCAAAGAGCAGATTTAAACTAGCGATTACAAGAGAGACACAGACGGCGCAGAGAACTAAAGATGGAGGTGCAGCAGGAAGAGAGAGAGAGAGAGAGAGAGAGAGAGAGAGAGAGAGAGAGAGAGTGCGAGAGAGAGAGAGAGAGAGAGAGAGAGAGAGAGGGAGAGAGAGAGAGAGAGAGAGAGAGAGAGAGAGAGAGAGAGAGAGAGAGAGAGAGAGAGCTTTCAATCATGCTTCAGGAGAGCGGCGGTGCTGAGGAACATGCTGAATACTGATTCTGAATACACCATCACACACTGACACACCGTCATGTCTCTCTGAAACATCCCCTCAGGCCACGTCATGATGAGATGAAGTCGTCGTAGTTAGACACTGACGAATGCTTATTAAATACGTTTACACGAGACAAAGCTACGGCATGAAGCCTGGATTGAATCGCTTCAGTCAACAATCGATTAAAAAAAACACTTTCTAATCAAATGCTTGGTTACGTATGAGCTTCTATGTGCAGGAATAAATGAACATACTACCTTTTCTAAGCTATACCATCTGTAAAAGTTTTAAAACCTCAAAATGTTTTACACTTTAATTTGATACTGAATCTCGAGAACAACGACGAAACAAACCAATCAAGATGGGGCATTTACCCTCCACAAATTCACTAATATAAAAATGTAATTCTTTCTGAAACTTGTATTAATACTTTTCCTTAATTTTTCCAGAATTGATTCAACTTTTGATACTTTTTAAGACCCCCTGCACACAGTTAACTGGAGATAGATGGAACTGGAATATGGATCAATAGCATATTTCTAGAGCTAAAGATGTTTATCTTCAGGAAGAGAGAAACTATCTCCCTTTCAGAAAGAAGCTCTGACAGAAGAGCATCAGTTTATTTCCGCCTGAGATACTCTCATCATCTACTGATTCATCATGAAACGGTTCGTTAATACCATGACGCAACTGGACTAACAACAAAAGGGTTCAATAGATGAAACAGAGATGACACCACAGCGTCTCTGGAACAGAACAACAGAGAATTCCATGATCTGATCACTGGCTAATAGACTAGAACATTAAAGCTGCAAGCAGCGATACAAGGGCTCCCACATCTCCAGCGCAACCACCTCTCTGTGCCCCAGTCTGTACCAATATACGATACAACCAATCCCGATTTAGGATATGTATTCAAGTGAGAATAGTCAAAAATACTGAACCATAGAAAGAAATTAAATAATGAAAACCACATCTTAAAGAGTCATGACCCGCAGGTGGCGCTGTGAAGGAGTCAGCACTTTTTTCTGTAATAGTTTTTGTAGGTTTTTGCTAAAGTTGATCAAGTATCAGTTTTGCGGGTTTTGGTCCCTTACATAAGTGCTTGAAATAACAGTAAAAACAGCACAAAAAATGATATTTCATATGGCCACTATGTGGCACTATAGCTGACACTGTAGGTTGCTAAAGTAATGTGTTTAGGCATGGACTCTTAAGGGAAATGCCAAGTTTGACCCCGTTTGGAGACACTATGGCCGAGTTAGAAAAACTTTCTGCTTTATGTTGAAACATCAAAATTCAGCGGCCAATCACAAACTGTTTTAAAAAAAGCCTTAAGCAACATAACTTAAGAAAATACTGATGCAGTTTGGAGGTGAACAGATAAAATCCCTAGAAAGAGTTTGTTAAAGTACAGCTGCAACTTTGAGTTACAGCCGGCTCATAAGCTGCAACAAAATTTGTGGCCCCCGCCTTAATATGAAAGTTTAATGTAAGTGCAGCCCGTGAGTTTGAAATGAACGGAGCTTTGCAGTGTTCGGAGCTGAGCTGAACAAACTACCCATCAGGTGGATTATACCGCTCTCAGAGCAGGGCACTGAATAAGTGAAGGTTACTGTGGTGTTGCCATTGCATACGTTCTTCCGTGCCTCGCCAGCTGCCTCGTTTCTATTGAACCCGTTGCACCATTAATTGATGCGATCTCTGTGCGTCAGCTAAACGCTTGCTCGAAACTTCAATCCGACAGTGACGCCAAGTGCAATTATATTTATTACACAGCCCCAAACATGTCTTTTTCAAAGCACACAGTGAAGAGAAAAAGACGAACAGACAATTTAAGGAAAATTGGGAAGTGCAGCATTGTATGAATTATAAAGCAAAATATAAAGAGATTTGAAAACGATGGAGTCTTTATAAAACCCGTTTGTGGAAAACAAGATGCGGCCCACCCTCACCAGATTAATTGAGTTTGAGATCCCTGCTCTAGGCCCGGAAGTGACCTGAGCACTGTGACCCTTGTGTGGCATTTTTTGAAATCGGCAACAACCGGAAACTCACTGGAGCTGTAAAGATATAAGTATATTATATTTTTTCACTACACCAATTCCACAACAACCCTGAAATTATACAAAAACTGTAATTCCGAGTAGTACATTGTCTTTTATTTACTGCAAAAATCTCAAAAATTGAAAAACAGTTTTTGCGTTATAACAAAAATCTAACATGCTGAGACAAAACAAAAATTCATAAACCAACCAAAAAACCAACGACAAGGTCAAAACAATGTAAAAATTGTCAAACCGCACATTTTATCTCAACTACCTTGCACATAACTCTAGTAATGTCAGTTTAAAACAAAATATCAAAACTAATAACCTTTTTGAACGCTACACAATATGTTTGAAGTCATGAATTAAACAATAAGTGGATTATTCATAACTCAAAACCGAAGCTGTAATGGCCACACCCACCGGCGCCTGCGGGATTTCTAGGGTTAAACCTGTGGAATTCTAACAAAAGATCAACACTGAGCTCAAAACTTTAACTGATGAAACCGACTGTTAAAGTGAACTAGAATTATAAAAATTATGTTTTGTAGAAACAAAAGTTAAATGGTTTGAGGAATTCCGTTTCCAATGTTTTAATACTGTGAACTTCCAAAAAGAAATGACATTTTATCACTTTGTGAAATGTAATAATACTATTTTTCACCCAAGATAGAGTTAAACAAAAATAAGGCAATCAATCCCCCCGGTATCGGATTAAATCGATAGTCGTGGTGTACACCCGGAGCGTGACCGTGGAGAACATCACTCCTGGAGATTACAGCACTAGGTGAAAGCAAACTGAACAAAAACAAAAGATTGCAAAAAAGCTACAGAAAAACAATGTAAGCACCCGCGAGAGAACAGCATTTTATTTTTTGTTATTTTTCATTTATGCCATTAACACGGTAAAAAAAAAAAAAAAAAAGAATAACCACCAGCAGAAGCAACATGACAAGACTCGAGGGAGCAGTCCATTCAAGCGGAGATAAACCTGGACCACCGTGAGCCTTTAATGCAGGAATATAATCCCCCAAATGAGCTGTAATCCAGCATTCTAATTATCCCCCCAAGCCCCTGAGAGCACAGATTAGTGGAATTAATATCACTCGCGAGCAGCGGAGGGAAAGAGACATGTTTCTGCACATCACTCATGACACACTGTTCACCATCACTCACGGAGGTGTTTATAGCTCTCTTAGAATCTTTGCAAAATAACTAAAATTTCATTTTGCGACGAGAGATTCACTGTTGCACATTGGCAGATGGAGAGAAGAAGCTGACCTGGAACACATTCGATGTGACTCATGAACATTCTCGACTACTTTTAGGATTTCTGTCTGCATGTAACTTAGCAAGTGAGAGGCAAAGTGCTTCCCGACGCTAGCCTCCATTGGATGCCGTCCGAGTGCTCTGAAATGCTGATGGGGTGCTGGGTATAATCAGCGTGGCCAGGTGCTGCTCAGCACTGCATACTATTCCTATTGCAAATTTAAGCTTAAAATACTAAAAAAATCCACATAAAACACTGAAAATAGCATTTGTTGCTTGAAATAAAATATAATTATTAAAAAGAACCTTTCTTTTGCATCGATATGTAGATCCATGCATAACATTGTTTCAAATACATTTATTTACACAAATATCTTTACGAAAAGAATCATTTTGTCCAGTTCCCATATTTGATGATTTTGTGATGAAATCTTGAAGAATTATTAAAAAAATAGTATTCTATTACTCAAATGACTTCAGAGATTTGATTAGTTTAGAGTACAAATTCACAAATTCGGTAAATAACTGAGTTTTTCGAATTTCCTGGTTCAATAATCAAGTGGTTATTAAGCGTTTGCTAAAATTCTTTGCTAAAAACTCATTTCAAAAGCGTAACAAGAAAAAAACGGCACTTATCTTTTGATCTTAAGTCCAATGAAACATTTAAACTAGTTACTTAAGATGGATCAATATCCATTCGGAATACTTAAGTATGTTTGCTACTGAAATCTGTTTGAAATCAAGGGAAATTTTTTTAAAAGTTATAACAAGCAAATAGCAAACATTTGGTGGAGGGAGAGTCGGGGTGAGTGAGGATGGATGCAGCGGGAATACTGGGAGCAGAGGGAGCCAAGGAGTTGCTCCACTGACCCCCAACAGTGTCAGGGTCAGGCCATCCATGGGCCAGCATGGCATCGGAGCCATAAACGAGCACGGGGACCATAATGACCGGGATCCCACACCACTGGCCTGGGAACCATTGGACACTCCTGAGCTAAAGGTTTTTGGACACTAAAGTGTATTTACACAAAAAATATATTGTATTGATGTTTATCATACAAAGCTCTGTGATGTTTGCCTACCTACGGAACCACAGATGGACCAAATCCATTTGAAATCGCTTCCAGGCAAAAACTCTTTCCAATTGTTTTTATTATTGGACTATTTATTCAGAGGAAGTGTGTTTGTGTTAGACAGATTATTTTTATTAGTGGTATTTTTTATGTATTTTTTTCTGCTGACATGCCCTGCTTTTTTATTTTTATTCTTAGTATTTTTTTACTGCTCACATGCCCTGCTTTTTTATTTTTATTATTTGTATTTTTTTATTTATTTCTTTACTAATCACATGCCCTGCATTTTTATTTTTATTATTTGTATTTTTTTTACTGCTCACATGCCTTGTTTTTTATTATTAGTATTTTTTTACTGCTCACATGCCCTGCCTTTTTTTATTAGTAGTACTTTTTTATTGATTTTTTACTGCTCACATGCCCTGCTTTTTTTATTAGTATTTTTTAATTAATTTTTTACTGCTCACATGCCCTGCTTTTTATTTTTATTATTAGTATTTTTTATTTATTTTTTTACTGCTCATATGCCCTGCTTTTTATTTAATTTATTTCAGTTTAATTTAGTGCTCATTTGCTCTGTTAACGCCCTCTAATGGCATTAACAACTCCTTTAGGATTTGTGGGGGATACTATGAGGAATTAATGTGTTGGGAGCTGGACACACAGCTGGTATTTTGTGTTGGTCCATAGATTTTATGTTTTCAGTGAGAATCTGAAATATTTTTGCTGGAACACAATGCCCTGTTGTGATTAGTTTTCTTATGTCTTTTTTTCAAAGCATCCATTGCAATCATTTGGTTAGGAATACAGTGAGCATCACAAAAGGGTGAAAGAAAAGGCCGCCTGAGTACAGAAGGAAACTTGAGCTTTTCTTGAGAGCTGTTCAAACGCTGATGAACCACAGTCCAAACAAGCCAAAACAAAGAGGAGCGGGTAAGCTCATTTAAACCCACATCTCAATCAAACAGAAGGGGGAGGCTGATGCAAGCTTTACTTTCAATCCTCTGAAGGAAATGACGAGAGCGAAGGAATGGAAGCCTAAGAGAAGATTGAACACGAGCTTGAGGCTGAGTGAAAATGTGGCAAAGAACAAATGAGGTTCACTCCAGAACATCAACAGCAAAACAAACCCTGGCAACAAAGACTCTTGCAGGTTTAAAAAGCATGTACAACTATTCATCTGCAGCTGAGTTGAGGTCCTAGAGACTCCGATCTGTAGATAATGTGGTGTGGGAGCTGCGCCGCTGGGCACAAGCTGTTTAAGGACTGTGATGTAGCAGCTGACACAGAGATGTTTTCAACTTCTCCTCCAGACATTATGTGTAAATAATGCCTCAGATCAGAACAAGTGGGGATTCTAGCCAACTAGCAACACTTCAACAATTTAATTCTAAACGGATGAGGTTCAAAAACATTAAAATATATAGTTTCAAAATGGAAACACTTTAATGTGGAAACACAATGATCTATGACAGGGTTGCCAAACTCATTTTCATCGAGGCTGTCCTCAAAGGGCCAGGTGTAACTTATAAATGTAATGTCCCGTATATATGCGTGTTATGTACAAACTACAAAACAAGACACCACAAACTGTAACCAGGACTTACGTGGTATGTTCAGGTGGGTATTCTTCCTGTTCTTCTCACTCCCCCTCACCCTTCCCAAATCCCTTATTCACTCCCCCTTTCAGTCCAATACCACCTTATCCTGACGCAATTAATGTAAACTGGTCCGTGGGAAATACAACTAATAAATATCTACATACATTCAATGCTCCAATCCACAGGAGGAAACACCACACCAGGTGTTCACTCCCTTGGAGATAACGAAACCTTTCAACTCAGCGAAGCATCTACTCTCCCATGTGATGGCTTTTGAGCAGGACACAGTTTAAAAAAAGAAAATAAACATAATTTCGCCTCATTATTTTATTAAATGTAAAATAAAGTGACAAATAGAACAGATGCATAGAAAAAACATGTTTGATTGTTGCTCTGTTACAACATCAGTCTTTTTAATTCGTTAGCTTTTGAAACTCCTTCGAATCATAAAGAAATAAATAAAATAAAAATAAATTTTAAATATACAAAATGAAATCAATTATTTTAAAGTTTAATATTTTATATTATGCAAATTCAACTAGATGTTCCTTGCAACACACATAGTTCTTACCTCCGCCCACTAACCAATCAGATTAATCGCTAGTACAGCTCATCTCTATTCAGATCGATTATAATGTAATAGGCACAAGGGGTTGGGCCACAGTTAAACACCTCGATGACATCCTCCCAATCATTAACTTTGTTAACAGACCCAACGCAACAGAGAGCAGCATTATTAGCGGTTATGCTAACCAACCAAGCCCTGCACAATACACAATTTAATAATATCAACGAAACACCATTAGAAAGAATAAACACACTCCTGATTTCAAACCTCTACAATATTTGCATGAAATCAATCCAAACTTTGTTCATTAACTTCATCTCACGCAAACAGCACGGGAGCTCATTAGCATACACACGCACTGAATTGCGTGAAGCTTGTCGTTATTTCTACATGTTTACGGTGGATTCATTCGCTCACAAAGAACTCTTCGATTCACTTTGGACTTTCACCAGCCGGAGTGACGCACAGAAAACTCTTGATTCTCATTTGAACGACTTCATGCCGTTCTGTTTGACTTGCGACTGGCGGCCATTACACACTGCGTTACCCATGACTCCCGAACTACAAGTCCCAGAAGTGGCGAAAACATGGCTATGGTAGGAACTGGGGTAAACAGTGTGTTTAGCAGAGGCAAAGAATACGAGGTGATTCAATGACGATGAATATTCGATTTAGAAAGTTTGTGCAGTGCTAGTGTAGAGGGCTCAGATACTAATTTAAATTATTTAAAAATGGCCCCTTTAAAATGAGCTTCGTTACTGTAAAAGCAACAATCGTGAGCTGAATCTTATAACATGCATGACGGATGTTTTAAACCCGTGTCTGGTGTCGAAATGGCGACACAGATTGTTCTCTTTCACAACCGAAAGCACCTCGTACCACAAAAGACATTCCGGTCTTTCGCCGTGTGAAGCACAGTATTCATCTCTTCAACTTTTCAATCAATCTTTCTTTTCCTGTACATTTTTTAACCATTTTTTCACTTGTTGGCATAGATGTGGAAATGCTGCCACGCAGTGAGGTCACTTCAGTAAACAACACATGGCGTCGTGAGAAATGTTTTTGGTTTTCAAATGGTCAGACCTTTTAAGCTCTCACGGGTCACATCAAATGACATTTCACACGTCGGTGGTTCACAAATGGTGGTACGTGTAGCCCTAGCACTATAGAGGTAGAACAGCTGTAAGGGGTACACGAGTAAAGAGCAGAAAATCTTCTATCTTCTGTCACTAGTATTTTTTTTTTATAAAGAGCAGGATGAGTTCAGTGTGATTGCAGATGGCATAATTACACATTGTTGGCGTCCACCGATGGATCAGTAAAACCACTCCGGTGGATTTCTGGAAACTATATACTGATCCCTGCGCTCGTGCGGTCAAACCTGAGTTTCTCCATCACAGACTTATTTTAACGGAAGACGTTCAAAAAACAAAATACAGAGACTTTTTGTGAAAAACTATTTAAGACTCTTTCTCAAACTCGACCAAACATTGAACAGCTTGTGTGCGTTAGACCTAAATGCCATGAAAAGGGCCAGAATAGAATAAGAAAAGAATAAATAAAAACACTACTATTGGAGTTAAAAGTTTCAAACATTAGCCATGTTTCCATCCAAACTTAAGCGCAAAACTTAAATATATCGCATGAAATGATATCGCAATGAACGAAAGAGAACAAATCACTAATTTCCTGAAAAACTTTGATCAAAATTTAAAAGAAAAATCGAAGTTTCTGCGTTAGAAGCCCTTATTTCATTTATAAGAGCACGTCTTTATCATATTAAAACAAGTAGAGGATTTGCAACATCCGCAGTCATGAGACTGCTCTTTGGGAACGCGTGTAATGTTGCAATGTATGAATACATAAAATTTAAATAAATTGACAAAATATCTGTGGCAGATTTCCTATTGTCAGATACGTCAAAAACGGCTACTTTGCAGCATTTCAAATGTTTGAAACCAGGCCATCTAGCAAAAGGACCTGCATTAGATCAACGTAAGAATGGTTTAGGATTACAATCATAATGAGAGAATAAATGATGTTGACAGAATTAACTCTGATAAGTGTTCTGAAAGAAATGAGTTCTGCCAACATCAATTATTCTCTCATTATGTCAGCATCTGCCACCGTGAACAGCAGCTGCAGATCATCAAGTCCACAAAGAAGAGCATTAGCAATCACTCGCCTCCCATGAACCACTTCAGTTGTCTGCAGGATGAGTGCAAGGGGTTCATTATTGAACCGTTCCACTCCAGAACTCCTGCTGTGGAAAAATGCTCCCTGGACCACACTTCTCAATCATTACGCTTACAAATGCGCACATAGAATCATGAAATTGCAATTCTTTCCCTCAGAACGAAAACAAAAGCTTCAAGTGTAGTTGTACACACTCCTTTATGAAAAGACCCTTCATAAGAGTCATCACAAAAACAATGGCCTTCAAAGAAAGACTGATCTCTTTGGAACGTAGCCTCCGGGCAATGGATGGGTTATAAAACCCAAACTTATCACAAACATGTCTAGCGTTTATTGCAATATCGATATCAACTAGATATTTCTACAGAGCCCAACATTCACTTTCTCCAAAGGGGAAAATTAGCAGTCTCAGTACAAAAAAAAAAAAAAAAAGATTCATTCTTAATTTGTCAAAAAATGTTGCAGGCAGGCAGCGGTGCGTGACGCCATTACAACGTTTGTTTCGAATCAAGTAGGAATAACGTGACCCTCCTATTTTGTAATTTTGACTTCAAATAAGTGTAGGTTTCAATAAGTTTATTAGTTTTGACATTTTGTGTTTTAAATGACCATTACAAGATATAGTACACATAATATGCAAGGTAATTCAAATTTAAATTAGATTAAATGCGCGAGTTTAATTTCACAGACCCTAAATCTGTGCCACAAGTGCCATCTAGTGGTGAAAAGGGATACCCCTGGAAACAGAAGACCTGTCATAAGGGCTCATATTTGTCAAAATTCACAAAACAAAGCACAATAGGGGGGTGTGTGGGGGGGGTGATTATGTATTTTTATTTTGTCTCAAACCATAAAATTTTTGTTTTAAACCATAAAAACTGTTCGCTTTTTAATTTTTGCTGTTAAAAGAGTACAATTGTGCAATTATTGTGCAATTTAAATAAATAATAATGAAAAAAAGATGGGGTTGTTCTAAATTTTTTTTAAATCAAAATATTAAAGATATTTATCAATTATTAGAGCATAACATAAAGTAGTAAAAATGAGCCTGAATGAATTTGTTGGGGGGAAAAAAAACAAAAAAAAAAAACACATTTTTGTGTTTGCAAACAATGGACGACATTTGTGGGAGTACTGTAATATAGTTTCTCATAGAAAATGTTGATTCTGAAAGGAAACTAGAGAGGGCGATATGGAATAACAGCTGCTACATCTCGATTACTGCACCTCATTGTTTTGTTACATCCGCTACAATGTGAGAGAAATGCATTGCAATCTGCGGATCTCTTTAAAAGGAGGATCGATGAAGAAATGCATGAAGGAGATTCGGTTATAGATGATGGTCTTGAAGATCTTGACGTGTGTGTTAAACATTTGTTATTTTGACAACGAATACCACACGTGCTGTACTTTGGCGGATATAAACAAAGCGTAGTGTTGAGTGCGGGTGATCAAATAGTCATTTCATTTATTAAAACGTCAATGTGTATGAAGCCCTTTTATTTCTTAGTAGTTGCAGATTTAATGTTCATATAATTCAGTTTTGATCTATTGCAAATCCCAAGGCGATTGAAGTAAAAATCAAATAACAGAGCCTCTAGGTAGAGACTACTCCAACTGTTCAAAACATTTCCCTTTTTTAAGATTGGCTTTCTCAAACTTTTGACTTTCTCAACTGAAAGACCCTTAAACATTAAAATCTAGATAACAATGATAGACGTGAATGTTATTATCGTATATGTGTTTTCAGCAGAAACTCGTGACTCCAGCGCTCGGGTCACCTCATTACAGCACACGCGTGTGGACAGAGAATATCGACAGCTATTCCCACCACGACTAATTCACCAGCCACTCGCTGTCACTTTAATTCACAGCCTCATCAATATCTCTTCAGAAGCCGCTCTGTTTGTGCGCCGCTGAGCGATTGTTTGAGAGCATAACCGCCGAAGACGAGTCGAGAGAAATGAGAATATACTCATATGTACACTATATATAGTTAAATATAATAAAAATGAATTTACAAACTGTATTACATCACATCAGTAAAACAGGTAACTTCCTCTTTTGAACCCCCTTCTTACCCAGGAGTGCGTGAACCACTTCCCAAAGCACCTCTGCAAGTGTTCAGATAGTACAAAAGATAGTAGAACCGAAAGGTTCCCCTCACATAACTGCACCGGGGAATGGATTGTGGAGCCCAGCGTGAATATTTCTATGGGGTCGTAACATGTGACTAAAGTAAACGAACAGAAGTGTGTTACAATTGGCATTTTGCAAATGACATTCCCAGACAAAGTAGTAAGAAGAAGTAGAAGTAATTTCTTAGGTTCCTCCTTTTCCAAGGCAGGTGTTATTTAAACAAGGAAAGGTTTACCTAGAAACGCTTTCAGAGCTCCTCCGGTGGAACGCTGTAATTACAGACGCCACGTGGAGAGCTTTGAGAAAAGGTCACTCATGATTGAAATTACAGTTTGGACATCAGAGTGACCCTCCGAAGGGTTTTCATATCTTTTCACAAAGTCTGTGACGTAAAGCAAGTGCAGCTCCGGGACAATGTTCTCCTTAATATTAAACGCTTCGACTCTGTTTGAAAGGGGCCCTTTTATGGCTCTTTCTCTACATCCATCCAATATAATAGAGTTTCTTTACAGTTTATGAATGTTTTCATCCATTCTGCAGTTCATTGAACATGATTAGACTAGTAATGTTTCAATAAAATGATAACCCCTGATAGTCTCTGATCTGAAAGACAAAAGATTGTAAAAATGGTTGATGTGTCTGAAAACACAGCCATGCATAAAAAAATAATTTCTTCATGTTAGAAGAAAAGTATGCTTTGGTTGTGCTAAGAGAATGCTTTTCTATGATCAGATAAAATACTGATAAAATTATTGAAAAATATCTTCTTATTTGAAATTCCAAGTTCAGATTTCATACATTTATACAAATTCCCAACATCCTTAAGATGGGAAGTGGCTCTTTGGAGAATTTCAGAAACGGCTTCTGAGGTTTAGTCGTTTTATCCACGTTACAAAACCAAGAGGCAATGTTAACTTTTATTTGTTTTGTGATTTCATATCAGAGAGCAGCTGGAGTATGGAGGCTTCTAAACTTTTGAAGTTGATGTTAATTCAATATTGGCTACGGGAGGAGGACTGTTATTATTGGAGAGAAAAGAGAAAAAGGGGGAGGGGGTGTCCTATTAAGGCTCTGTCCACTGTGTTTTATTAAACAGGTTTTTTAAACAGTGTTTTATTAAACAGACCACGTACAAAAACAAAGATCAAATACACGCGCCCTTTTTAAAATAATAAAATAAAGAACCATCTGCACTAAAACCTCTGGACGCTGAGAAGACCACCAAACCAACAGGTGGCTGCCATTTTTAAAATGAATATTCAGTCCAGAGTTTGCAAAAACAGGGGTTTGGTGAGCAAACAGGAAGCATCTGCATGTAATCCTGTACATGCTTTAAGCCACAATAGCACAGTAAACATTTCCACTAACATTCGATAAGGGGGACGCTCCCCTCCTTTACGACTGGCAAACACCACCTCAAGAATAGACCAGTCCCATGGTGTATCGGACACATATTCACAAGGTCTTTCACAACACTCCCCAAATGCTCCCCTACAAAGTGTCTAGTCTCTCTCTACTGTCAAATAAAATCAATAAAGGCAAGTGCGATAAAAAAAAAAAAATCAATGGGTCAATAGAAATATTTAGCATACATGAACATCTATGTGCTTAGCCACAAGCCACGAGTCGGAAACACCAATCACTCACTAACTCCTCCCCTTCCTTTCCCCTCATTAAGCCTTTATTTCTCACATAGACAAGGTGTGAGGATAGGCCAATGTTGAGAGGTAGGATTTAAGAAACAAACAGAGAAATCACTATACAGTGGGTAAGGTGGTTAAAAAAAAGAGCTTCTCCGCCCTGTCCTTCAGAGGGCAGTGTGGAGCAGGTTAAAAAATGCCTAGCAACCAAGCACATACAGACATAATACAGTTAAAAAAACATTGCAGGAGGGGGTAAGGTCAGGGAAAGAAGTGGGACCATTGCTGTCAACAGCCGGCATTTTCCTGCTGCCCTTAACGGCATTGTACTCATGGCCCATTCCGATTACAGCGGTTGGGAGAAGCTTGGGGAGGTGTAGTGTCCTTACTGTCTCCGCCAAGAACAAGAGAAAAAATTACTTCCCCCTCCAAGGTTTGGTTCTTTTTTTCAACAGAAGTTTTTCTCTTAACCATGTTGTTTGAGGTCACGGTGGCACTTGTTGGGAGCAAGAATACTCACGGAACCAGCCGCACTTGAATATAATCAGGTTTAAATGCAAGATGTGAAAATAAGACCACTTCACTGCGATCATTCTGGGACTACACAAGCCTCCGATGTCTGGTTGCTATGGATATAATTAGCAAAAGCCATGCCGAAGCACGAGGGTCAGAGGAAAACATTTAAAGTCGAGAAGGCAAGTGATGTGGACGTGTGCATTAGAAGTTTGTGATTGTGGTGGGGGGGGGGTCTTTGACACCTTTGGGTGAGAGCTCTTCACCGAGCCCTTCTCCTTTATAAAGACACTCACAAATAGCCCTCGCCCGGATTACACTGCTCTCAACACCTTTCAAAACCTCTTCAGGCCCAGTGGGATTCATAAAGAAAAGTGTAATAAAAGAACAAGGCGATGTATTAGAAACATTTCAGAGCTTCACTGTTTCAAGGCCATGAGTTTCTGCAAGTTATTAGAGATGGAAACTATAGCAAACATGTATGAAAATTATTACTAATCATGATTATTTGTTGCTTTTGGAAACATTGGTCTTTTATAGTATGTTTTGTAAATGACAGAGCAACGTCTGTATTTTATTTTATTTTTTAAAACTGGACTAGCATTGTTAAGGCCTTTAAATTTCCAGTCTGAAGTTTCATGCAAGAATGTGCCTTGAGCGCCAACGGGAGCTCACACATCAGACTGAACGAGTGGTGCCAATGAAAAAGAGTTTCGGGTCGCCATATCAGATCTGTTTTTCACAAGGAGAATGACCAAAAGGACATAATGAGGACATAAATGAGCTGCTGGGTGGGGCTCATCCCACATTTTCATAATGACTCCGGACACAAAACAGGAAAGAACACCAACAGAATAAACTCGACACCCAGGATTTTTTCCATGTGTTTTTTTTTCTCTGTCGCTATCATCTTCTTCTTTCCTGTTTCGCTGTGTGGGGCAGATATTTACTGGATTCAGATCAGTGTGTGGAGACCTTTCTTGTGTATAAACTTCCAGACTAGGATCAAAACGAGCAACAATCTTTTTAGAAAATCTAAGAGAAAATTTAAAAGCATCCCATTTTAGACCTATTCCTGATTCTGTAATTTGCTCATCGTGAAACGGAAAATACGTCACATGACACGTAAGAGTCATATGAGACTCTTCTCTCCTACCGTCTCGCCTCACCCTCATCAGAGCATGCTTTTAGATTAGCTTATGATGCCAAATGTTAAGATAAATAAAGCCGCCTCAGCTGAACTTCCACACTTTGTTTCAGAGTCTCTGTTACCAAAAAAAGAAGAAAAAAACACCTCATCAACAAATATGCGCAGTTCTTGCATCCCACACATTTAATCATAAGCAAACACAGGTGATGACTAAAATCACAAAACCTTCAAACAGGCAATTAACTCTGAAATAATCTAGTGCAAGCAACAGCAGCAAACATCAAACAAAAGTGTCATTTCCCATTCGCTTCGTCACAAAAATACAAATACTCAATTTCAGGACGTAGTCTTCCTGCACACATCTGATCAACTCAGAACAAGAACACACGCATTCACGCACAGAAGTGTTGTTTTTGGCACATGTCTACAATTTAGTCTTAGTCGTTGTGGCTACATTTTAGATTTTTAGTCATTTTAGTCAACGGAAATGGTCACCAAAAAAAAAAAAAGTTTTAGTCAATGTAGTTTAATATTTATTGGAGCAAAAATGGTCTTTTAATAAGTTCATTTAACTCTTTAAATATAAAACAAAATGTGTATTAAAACATGAATTAATGTCCATTTCACATTGTGACACTGTGAATTGGCTTTTCATCAAAAGATGAGATATATTGAGATATATTTGATCTAATAAGGATTATGCAAAATAAATTGTTAATACAATGGACTTTAAAAAAAGCCAAGAACAAAAACATTCTGAAGTGCAATAGACACAGGTATGTCAAAAACAAGAGCAAAGGAGGAGGAACATGTACTTACATATTTAAAAACATGAAGAAAATATGACATTTAAATTGACATTTTGAAAAAAATAAAATCAAGAAAAAATTGCCTGAAACACACAGTCTCCACAAACCAGGTGGAAAAACCTGATGTTTTTGGATTCAGAGTCAGCTTAGAGTTTTGCATTTAACTCCAGGCCAAAACTAGCTGCTAACTTTATTAGCAAGCGTACTTTTGCAGTCTATGGTCTATTAGCGTGTGTGTGTTTTTAGCACAGTTCCTTGGGTGTGTTCGCAGCAGATATCATTTCATCGTTTGTGACCATTTCGTTGATGCTGCCGATACGTTTTCCACGGTAACTCTCATGTTTGTCATCCGGGGAGTTGGGACCGCGGGACGCCCCGTGGTCAGCGCGTCCGTTGGGATGCACGACCAGACAAGGAAAGCAAGCGGCGGTGGGTACTTTATTTTACGGATTACCCACGAATCAGAAATGTCTTGAACGTGTAACAGTCACCTTGTTAACTTTTTCTTCCACTCTCGTTTACGTTAACAAAAACTTGTGCGTGCGTCTCATCATGTTTTCATCTTGACGGAGACATATTTAGCTCATCAGCGTCTCAAAAGGTTTAGCAAAATATTTTCGACATAATCGACAGAAACGACAGTGATGCACAGGAACAATCCCACAGCAGACAAACCCAAACTGGTATAAAGCACCATCAGACGTATGAGCATTAGATCATTACTTTTAATAATTATTCTTTTTAAAAGAACATATTACATCTCATTCATCCTGAACATTGTTGAGCTTTCATTTACCAACACTATCGTTTGAGCAGCGGTGAGTCCATGCTAAACGCCTCACTCCGCTCTGAGCAGACAGGGCACGAAACAAACAAATATGCAAATCCAGGCCAATCAGAGATCGAAGATCAAAATGCCCAGAAGGTAAGATGGCAAAGATAAAGAGATTAAAATATATAAAGGTAAAACTTTTAGTTGAACTCTCTAAAAGCATGTAAAATGTATAAATACTAGAGTGTTGAAGAACAGCGGAGCAGGTACAACATCACTAACCTCTCTGCGACGGGACGCCCAGCAGCTCTGCTTGATCTTCCATACCACTGCTGCCACCAGAAGCAAGGACAGGAAACAGCTGCACACAGATAATCATCTCATTTTCTTTAGTTGTTCGCTAACATTTTTTAGGGCTTGGCATACGATGTGGTCACTTCTAGAAACTCATTTTTGAGAAAAAGTAATTCGTCAAAAAGCAATATAGCTAGTATTTTCGAAATATTTGAAAGTAACTATGGCATCTAAAAGTTATGGAATTCAAGTCGATTGGTCAAACGGTTTAGCACTAGCATGACTTGAATGGACTCAACGCATTTTTGGTTGCTTGACTACCTGGGAAAAAGCAAATAACTTTAGATAGCTTTAGCATATGGTCTTGAAGGTTTCTCTGGATCAGGCAGACAGCACAGACAACGAACTTAAGTCCACCGTTTGGATTCATCAAACTCCTCTTGGAGCAGTTGTACGATTTTTATACAATTTCAAATTGGAGCATCCGCAGAGCTTGATGGCAAAATTTGTAGACGTTGAGAAGACAACGGCTTCGATATTTAAAGCCATCTCAGTTCAAGTTAAATCTGAAACTGTTTCTCACCAACGATTTGACATCGGCACCAAACTTGGTGGCAGTCAGCAGCACCTTCATGAGTCGGTGCATGTTTATGTAGAACACCGTACGTGAAGGTGAATCCACTCGCTCTGGATCCTGGGAATCGCTCAACCACCCACACGAGGAGCAGAGCTTTAAAGAGCTGGTGTAATTCATCATGGCTGAGCTGACATAACTAATGATGAGGAGCCACAGCTACGGCTGGATGGATGATGTGTGCTTGCATGCACTCGGTGTTTGCAGGCTGCAGTAATGATGCATGGCCACACTGGAGTGATTATCAAATTTTAATCACCCTTTTCCCATAACAAACAGCATAGCTGTATTTTTAATGTGAGCAAGTGTGTCTGTGATGGAATACGCTCAGCATCTCCTTCCTGATCGATAAAACATTACACAACGTAGAGCCGCACTCTCAACAAGTCGTCGGTGCTTGAATGAACTTTGCTTGTTTAAAACACAAGCTGCTCTTACCTGAAGAACGTGACGAAGAACTGAACCAGATCCATGAAGTTACTGTGCTGAGAGAAAGCAATCTGAGGAGAAAAGAGAAGCGGGTTTCAAACAGTGACACACTCTGCCGTTTGTAACTTTACATGAGCTTTTATTCGTTTTCATGCGAAACGAGATGGTGTAGCATCTCTGACTGAGGCAATACTGCCCCCTGCTGGTTCCTCAACCCCCACCCTCCCTTCCCTTCTCCAGACAAGATTCAGAGAGAAAGACATTTGCTGTTCGATCACCAGAAGAAAAAAAAAAGACATTGGAGGACTGCATTCCTGTGGATTTTCAGTTTATTTCAAGACTATTTTGATCTATTCACATGTTACGAAGCGTGCCGTCATCTCTTCACCCCAATATTAAACAGCCCAACCAAAGCAGAGCAATTCCAGCTTCTATCTGCAGTAAAAACACGGGCAAATAAATATTTTACCCCAAAACAATCTTTTCAAATCATTCTAAACTTCCAATAGTATCAGGGGAAAAAAAACCCAATCTGTATAAACATGATTCGTTGTGGAAATATGCTTAAAGACATGACAAAATAGTTAAACAACTAATATTTACAGTTAATCCAGAATAAGAGATCTGGAGCTCCATGAGACAAATTACTCGCTTTGTTTAGTGTTTCATATTTGCTTGAAAGAGGAAAATCTAAATGGAATCTGATGAGACGAATATAAAGAGTTATTTTAACAGCAGCGTCACAGTAAACAATGTTGGTCACCTGAGACAAAAAGAAAAATAAATTGTTTTCTTTATTTAAGGAAGTTTTTGTCTGTGTTGGAAGTGTGTATTTGCCGTACTTTAAGCGAACAGGACTCAAACTCCGATATATTCCAATGGTACTCCAGTGAAGAAGCCTCCGAGGAGAATTTCCCTTCAATTCGATTAGAGAAAAGAATTTGATTCTGTGCTCAAGTGCTTAATCTGAAATTCAAGCACTTTCAGGAACGCCAAGCACCTGTGGGAACCAGTTTATCTCCCATATTTTAGTGTTTAATCACCTAGGTTATATTTCTTTTTTTAAATATTGCACAAAAGAGAATCAGGTGAATTAGAATCAAGTCTGATTTTTATGGGTTTTTTTGTGTGTAGAGTCACCAAAAATCTAAGAAAATGTTGTTTTGCTGACCCGTCTCTCTTTTTATTGAGGAAAAAAATGTTAGTATATAGATAAGAAGCTGAATAATGATAAATGAAAGGGGTGGAACAGTTCGCACCTCATTTTTAGTTACGTTTTGTTTAGGTGTGGTTAGTTTTTAGGATTTTCCTGTGTACAAATACATCCATAATTGAACTCAAGAGCTCTTTCATGAGACGTGGGTCTGCTCCAGTTTTTGGCTCTTGCTCTGCTTCCAGAAAGCTCTGGTTGATGCCGCAGATGTGTCTCATATTTGATTTACGTATGCATAATTCATATAATTGCGTAGATGTCCTTTTTTCCTTCATCCAGAGCATTACAGTCCCCAAAAAGCAGATTTGAAAGCGCGTCCTCATACATCTGTGATTGCCTTTTGCACATGGCAGCCAATAATTGATTAAAAATTAGTTTGCAGAGAATCAACACTGCATTATATGAGCAAAGTTGGACATCTCTCAGATTTTTTTAAGCTATGACTGCTCACAAGCCAAGTGACAGCGGAAGTCGAGACGGAGGGCTGATGATACCATGGGTGTATGTGACACTAATGCCTCATGATGTAACCATGCATTTTTTTATTGTGTTTGGAGTGCTTTGTTTACAAAGACCAGGGTAATAATGGACGAAAGATTTCTATCGTGGCTAATGTACAGGATTACAGGTAGATCACTGAATGGTGTGTTTTTGCAAACTGAAAACACATTTTTAAAATGTCACAAATTGCTTTGCCACCTGCTGATTTGGTTGAGCCTTTACAGAGTTTTCAGTATTCTTTTGTAGACTGTTTTTTAAGAGCATGGGTGCATGCAATATTTTGAACATGAAAACCTGTATGGACATTGCGCTGTAAAAAATATATATTTTTGAACTTAGCAAATAATGCTGCCATTATGTAAGTAAGTTTTACTTAAAAGGGGCATGCAGCACTTAAAATAAAAAAATACTAGAATTAAAGTGTATGAGGTAACATAATTAAACAGTCAGTAACATTTACTCGTAAAGTTTACTTGAGATATTTTATAAAAAAAGCTACTGTTCCTTGTGTAAGTTTTAACTTGGAGATTCATTTAATACTACTCATATTTTTAAATGAAAACTTTCCATTTTTTTGTAAGTAAATCATATTTTTTTTACAGTGGTCAAAGAACGCCTGGGATTAGTGAAATGACTTTTTTCACACGTGACCATTTTTGGAGGCATTCAGACTTTGGTGATGAACACTCTTGATGGATTTTCAGCTTTTTAGGACGTGTGTAAAGGCCTGAGAAAGGAGTTTCTGAGAAGGATCTAAACAATGTTTGACATATTACAACGAAATCTGGGAATCTCCCATAAACCAGTGCCATTCTGAAACTGGAGTGCATATCTCTGTTTTGATTTGCAATCCTGGGGCCTCAGAACACAGATTTTTTTTCCCAAGAACCATAAGTGTAAGGTCCCGTTTAAAATTAGATCACCTATTCATAACGTCGTTTTCTTTTACGTGAAGGTTTCAAACAGTTACCTCACTCTGTGCCCCTTTCACTCCTTTTTCCCAGGACACCAAAGCAACACGAACAATGTTTCTCGGTAAATTGCTGTCAATTACTCTGAATCTTTTACCAGTTTTCAAACGAGTTCCCTCATCATTCCTCAAGGCACTTCCAAAATAAGCAGAAGTTTGCAACGAGGCAAGAACCAGTTAAAAGAGTGCATTTTTGAGAGAGGCACCAGAGCTTGGATGGTAAATTCACACAGAGCACTCATTGAGCAGAGTCTCTCTCTCTTAGACTCACTCATTCAATATAAAGCATTACCCCAATTATAAGTGTTTAACTAATAAGTGCATCATTTTTGTGAACTTTGATCAAATCAAATCTGATGCTCTCATTCAAACTGTCATCAAACAATGAGCGAATATCTGCTAAATTCAGAAAAGGTTTTTGTGCATTTTATCCCTTGGAGATGGCCAAAAAACAAGCCATAATTTAAAGCCAGGCAGTTGGGATGGACTTTTTGACGGAGGACAGCTATCTTTTAATTCTTCTTTGACGTCGAGTACACAACACAGTGCCATCCAAGCTGAGAGTTTCTCCAAAATGCTTTGGACATCTTAAATGGACCCAAAACTTCATCAATTACGCTTTTGAGGATGAGAGTTTTTCAGAAAACATTTGCAAAGGTCAGGCTGAAAGATCCCTTGAACACAGCTATTGAGCACAATACCCCTTACAGAACGTTTTTATGAGCGACTCTTGCAGTCGTGTGTTGAAAAGCATTAGCAAACACTCAACAAAAAGTGGTTTAGTACGAAAAGCTCGTTTTAAAACGAGAAAACAACTTCCTAAAGCCATTAGCGTCCAAACACTGTGGAGTAAAACGGGACGAACACTGAAAAAGAGTCGTTGAGTGGCTGTGCACATGTCGAAGCAATCGCTGTCAAATCGGTCGATCTCAAACTGCTGACTTCAGGCGATCCTTCACCATCACGTGCCTCAGCCAAAGTTAATCCAATTAGCTTCAAAACAGGAATCATGACTTCTTGAGCCTTTAGATATTTAGATATTTTATAGTGATTTATAAGAGTGGATTGAATAAAAAAAATAAATAAAATACAATTCGAATCAAGGATGTTCCTGACAAAATAAAAAAAAAAAACGGGTTTGTTTCTTTATACCACAATAAAACCAGGCTAATCATTCGATGGAACTGTGGAGAACAGGGGCCTGAAAACATTTACGGCTGAACCCAGGCACTAATAAGCAACTAGAAAGTGTGGATATGCCCTGAATAATTACAGATTCATGACACGGTTCAAATGCCTTGATTTTTATAATTATTTCTGAGTTCTTTTAGTCATTTTGGTTGATGTTAAAGTGCGTTACATCAGTCGACGTTCACATCTGGATCACCACTGAACACGGTTTTGACCCACTCAAAGAAACACCATCACATAACACCAATTTCACTTCATTTACACTGGCTCCCTGTGGAGTTTCATATACAATACAAAGCCATGTTATTTGGGGGGTGGGGGTTGTCGTGCTTGCCGTGCTTTTTCCTCTTTTGTGCCCCGGCTCTGGAACTCTCTGATGAACTGGGAGATTTCAAAGCAGGTTTGAAGGCGAACATTTTTAAAGCAGTGTTCGGTGTGTAAAGCAGTGTTTTGATTTGTTTACTGGACGACTCACTGGAAACGTCTGTTGAGCTTTTATTTGACTGAAAAACTGAATACCAACAGTTTCTGTCTTCATGTGTCTCTGGCTCAATAAATCAGCCAATAAAAAAAGTCGCTCCACATATTGCTTATTTCTGATTGGTCTTGGCGTAATGAAGTCATTTCTTTAGCGGCTCGTTAATCTACCGATGTAGTGTATTTATTAATTCTTCTACAGTTTAATTATTCAAGGCTTATTAGAAAACATTCAGGACTAAAACCCCAGATGCTCAGGTGGTGAAGGTGAATTTGCTTCTGATTTGGGCTCAGATTCTGGCTCATAGCGTTAAGGTTGTTGACTTTTCCTCCAAATGCCATTACAGCGTCTATCGATGTTGCTTTAGTAAAATCTCTGCATACACATTATGAATATGCAAATCAGTAACCAATAGGTGAGTAACAGGGGAGCAGTTACAAAGTTTTCTGAATGAAAATCTCAGCCGACTGCAATCATAACCCTGGGCTAGAAAATCAATAGATTGCGTGTGATTTTAATTAAAAATATTGACTTTTTGAGTAAAAGAATCACATTTTCCTCACAATCAGACCAATGTGAACATATTATTAGAAATAAAAGAATGCCATAACCTCTTTAACTCTGAACTAGCACACATTACGCAGAAGTAACACGAGATCAGATCGCAGCCTTAATTTGATTATTTTCTATGCCTAAACATCTTAAATGGAGTGTTTTCATTTTGGTCGTTTCTCTTGGTTTTTTTCCTCGAATTGGTCACTAGGGGCAGTATTCCTCAGAGGATGGTGTGTAACTGTTAGGTGGCAATTTCCTCAGAAAGGAAACAGCTCAGCAAACAAATACAGAAAACATCTTCATTTGTGTATTTATTTATGAAAACGGGTTAGTGCCACGTTTAAATTAATCGCTTTTAGTATCCTTTAGGAAGTTGGGAGCAAATAGTAGTGTTTGAGGGTGTTTTTGAGAGAGTGGCCTTCGTTCATACACAGGCTACATTTGAACAAGGCACACCATAAACCACCACAACTGCCACTTGAAAGCATGCAGCATCTTAAGATGGAAGAATAAACAAAGTTTTTAAGATTAACCGTGACAAAATACAGTGTGGTTAAAAGTGAAATCGGTCAATCACTGCATCCCTTACAGAACATACAGAACTGGTGTAATGTGGTCATCATGCCTGCACTGCAGAAATGCAGCCTTGACATCACCAGTGCAAACCAACTAGAAGCTCTCCTGAATTTACTCAACCGTAAATTGCTCCAGATATGGCAAACCACAGTCACCATGTAGAACACCGTCCACCTGACCCCAGAGTAACGGTAACTTCTGTCGTTCCCTCATTGAGAGACTATCTGCACGATGCTCTTTCAACTCAACGAAACATCACCGACAGATGCCACAATTCCACCAGTCAAACACGACTCTGAAAGCTCACCAGGAGCAGAAGAGCTGCTCTGGAACACGCTCGGTCTGTTCCTCTCTCAAAACAGCCATGTGTTTCAACTTAACATTCCATCTGAAACACTCCATCTCCGTCTGCCATGTTTACAGGGCAGGTTTCAATCGCTGCGTTTTCTCTCTCATGGAAAATCTTGACAACAGGCCCTCTGTCCCCCGCGCTGAGAGCTCACATGTGCCCTTGGACGCCCCTTAAACAAGCGCTGTAGATGAACCGGGGAAAGGGTGAGCGAGAGAGATAAGAAGCTTTACCTGTGTGAATTTCACCCTTTCGCCATGAGATGAAGAAAGAAGGCGCTCTACAAGTGCAGCCGCTGACTCTAACCAAACTCTAAGGTGGTGATTTAGCGCAGAAGAGAAAGCTAGACCACTTTCAAAAGCAGAGGAATAGAGGAGGGGAAAGGAAAAGAGGAGGAGAAGTGAAGAGAGAGGGAAAGGACCGCTCAGCCAAATGGTTTCCAGACGAGACCAAAACGGCAAATATTTCAGAGAGAGAATAAAGGGAACAGCCTCATAACAATATCGCCTCCAAACGTGTCCGATTATTGTCCTCACCTGGATCTTGATTGGCCACGTGAAGTTGCTGACATAGACGTAGAAGGTAATGTTGGTGTTGCTGCGGAAATCAAACTTCTCGTTGGAGAAACTGTCTTTGAATTCCTTTATGTTGCTTCGGGAGACTATGGGGATTTCCTCCCCAGCCTGAGTGCCAGCTGAAAACCGAGAGACTTGGCTGAAGGACCCGTTCTCACCACAAACATCTACATCCTTCATTAGCTTTTGGGTTTCATACCTGCAAAGCTGGTGGCCCATGTGATGTTCAGGTTAAAGTTTTTCGAGGCATTGATGAACATGTCCAGGTCTCGATTTTGCTGAAAGAGAGAAAAGAAAACAAACAACTTTTTCAAATTCTGATGCATTGCCTTCTTTTTTTCTTCACTTTTATTATGAATCAACATAGATGTACATTTCACTCCCCAAAACATAAGCGACCAGATTTGGACTGCATCTCAAAATTGTGACTTTTTAACACAGAATTTTAGTAACCAAAATTCTGACTGAGAGAATTCCACTTTTTGTCCGAATTTTGAGTTGCATGAATCTCAGAATTGTACTTTTAATCACAGAATTCAGACTTTTATTAACAAACTTCTGACTTTTACAGGATCCAGACATTTTATCAGAGTTTTGGCTATCTCAGAATTGTAACTTTTAATCACAGAATTCAGACTTTTTAATCACAGAATAACAACTTTTCTGACTTTTCATTTCATAATTTTGACATTTGATTAAAGTTTGTTAATTAAAAAATTTTTTGATTAAAAAGTCTGAAGTCTGAGTTTTGTCTGTATCTCAGAACTGTAACTTTTAATCACAGAATTCAGACTTTTAATAACAAATTCTGATTTCTGATGAATAAGAAAATTCTTTTTATCTCATAATTTTGACATATTTTCATAATTTTTTTAATTAGAGTTTTGATCTCAGAATTGTGCACTTATTATAAATATGAGTCACAATCAATCAATTAGACATGCGGTCTATATTTAAAAGGACTGTTATTCACATACTGTAACAGTTTCAGTCATATATTCAGCAAAGATATGATTAATAACTTTATTATGTTTATGTTGGCAAGTGATGATGCCATAAACGGGAAAATCAACAGTCGGTCATGGTTTCGGCTGCATCATCACACTTGGCGGTTCTTTGCCTTGACCTCATGCATTAAAACAGTCGAAACCACAGCCGACCGTTGTCTACAACCTTAAATATTGTACCTGTGATCAACATAATTCATTTTTAGTGGGATTTTTTTTCTCTCAGTACAACACACCTCGTCGGGAGTTGCCACAAAGTTGATGGCCGTGTAGTAGCGGTCGTCCTCTTGAGACAAACTGAAGGTAAACTGGTAATCTATCAGCAGTGTGTCTGCGTGTCAGAGATACAGATATAGTTATGAGCAGCAAGGCTGACAGGCTTTCAAACCTGAGCATTCTCACGCTGATAGAAGGAGCTGCCGGCTCTCCAAACGTATTCTACGGTCATTATATGAGCAGCCATGATCAACTGCACTCAAATACTCACAATAACATGTTCCCTTCAGAGGGTTGCCCTGGTAACGGTTCTCCACCTCACACCTGAGAGATGAGCAAACACACGAGTGGAAACTGGCTGAATTAGAATGAACAGAGCTGGATGCAGGCTAGCGTGTGCGTGTGTGTGTGCACATACATGTGGCAGCGTTCTCCTTTGATCCCCTTGGTGGTACAGAAGCATTTGCCGCTGTTCGAGTTGCACATGCTCGCGTGCCCGTTGCACTTACAAGCTGCAAGTGGCAAAAGTGTTATCGACAGAAAACTAGCAGAACTTTATTTTGGTTCCACTGAGACTTACACTGGCAGCTGCCGCCATTTGTGGGGTCTCCATAGTAACCGGAGATGCAGCTCTCACACTGTTTCCCAGTGGTGAGGTCCTCGCATCTCTCACACACGCTCTCGTTGATGCAAGAGCTGTGACCGTTGCACTGGCACGCTGCACACAGATTAAACACATTCAAAGAAAGCCACCAAAACAAAAAAAAATCACCAAAAATCAGACGCAGATAAAACAAGATAATTTCCCTTTGTCCTCGCACATCCACTGTAAAATGTCCCCTCTTAAGTGACCTTCCATTCTTTAAAGGTTGAGCAAAATATTGATATTTCAAGTGTTTCTTGTGGGAGGGGAAAACATGTTTTACTGGAGAGGTGTAAAGCTATAAAAGCTGACGCAAAAACTTTCTCATTGTGCTCCTCAATTGAAAATGGCCTCTAAGCAAAGGTTTTCTGTCTACAAGATTTTCTCCCAGGTTTTTCACAGTGAAAGTGAGATTGAGGAGAATGTGTCAGAGAGAGGATAACCTTGAGGAGGACCCTGAAAATGAGGCATCCTCCTCAGATGAGAATGAGGCTCCTAGTTTTGAACCTCTTGCTGTCTCTCAACCAACAGCAGACACATTACTTTCCAAAAATGGAAAAATTTGAATGGTCCCGCTCCCCACTTGAATGACAGGGTAGACTTAGTGCTGCTAATGTAATCAAACAGTTCACCATCAATTTAAAAACTTTGATGTGACTGATTTGCAGCATGCATTGGGTTGCTCATTTTGACGACAGTTTTAGCAAATGCATATTATGGAGGTTTCAAATTTCTAGGGTCAAATTTATCACAGAGGGAAAAAAGGTATTAACGGATTTTATGGCGACAAAAAAGTTGAGAGGATTAACGCGGGAGAGGAAAACAAAACAAAGATCGAACTTTAGCAATAGCCAAGAAAAAGAGAAAACTAGCTGGTGAAGAGGGGAGAGAGCACAGAAAACTCATGCATATGATCAGCGGATGAGGGAAATAACAAAAGGAGACAGAAGGAAGGGAAAACAATAGTGAACCTAAACTCATCTGGGACACTCATTTACCTTGCACCTGGGACACTAACAGTATGGGGAGGGGTATAATAGGAGTAGAAAACATGTATAATTTGGTATTTTGCCCTAGAACGCAATACAAGCGCTAAACGAGGGATTACATCCCATCATGAGCCTAGGGTGTCCCCTAGTGATCAAAGACAGTATTGCAAATACTACTGTACAAATCAAGGTGTGGCGGCAGGCAGTGAACCATCGATTTTAAACTACTGCTCATCAATATTATTAGAACATATGGTTTCTCCGTTTATGACCCTTGTAATGTGTGTTTGATTTGCTGTGATTCGTTCATTGATCTCTCCTGTGTTTATTAACCTCTTAAGCCCGAGAGTCCCCGGTACCGGGGACTTGCCCCCTTGTGCGTTACATTTTCACTCATAGCTCACGAACCCTGAGAATAACCCACACATATTAAATACTGTTGTGTTCAGCGGAAACTCCTCTAAAAACGTATCTAATTCAATTTCATATCCGTTAACCACAGCTCGAACGCCATGCAAATAAACAACAACATAGTCGGAGTATAATTCATGACCAAGTTTTTGTTTTTGTGCGATATGTATCCACAATATAAACGGAAACACCAAAACCATGGCATCAAATGAAAGCTAACAGCCAGCTGAATCCAGCGATATGCAACTCATTTACATTGCATGAAGTATTTCAGAGCAGGGGGCGAAAAAAAAAAAAAAAAACGCCAGCGAAAACCAAGCAAGCATGTAAATCTTGTCTTACCTTTGCCGTTTTTTCAACAAAAAGTTATTTCCATAGCGATAAAAGTCCGTTTGTTGTTATGTCCGGTCGATAGCTTCGCGAAAACTCCATTTTGGATTATTTCTTTAGCTTTGTGGCGTCATTACGTCACCAAATATGGAATGACTCCCCGTGCGTGAGAGCACGTCTCTCCACGCTGCGCGTCGTGTGATTCGTCGGCGATCCCGTCAGTCTCAAAATGGTTGAGCTGATTGGTTTCCATGGAATCAGAGCTTTCCAGCGATATATAGAGCTCCCGGATTGGACAGATGGTCGGGGGGTAGGGACACGCAGAAGCTCGACGTCCAAAGCGTTTGTGAATGAAAGGTTCCCAAAAGCGCAGCAAGATGGCGTAAATGAGCTTCTACCCCCCTTTTACAGCGTTTCTTTAGGAGTTTTTTTTGCTGAAATCATGTCCCATAAGCAAGAAAAGAAGACTATGAACGTAGCTGAAGCTTTGGACAAGATTTTTTCCATATTTCAATTATTGTGCCAATTGTGCCAAACTGTGCCAACATGGATTACGCCTGAACTTTGTTCAATCAAAACCTTTACAGAATATTAGTTTCTTGTAGTATGAACACCAAACTTGCTACAGATGTCCTTGACATGTAGTGGTTACAATTGATTGTGTTTATTTGCTTCGTTATAAGTAAAATAAGGAGATATTGGAGGAAACATGTTTTTTTTTTTTAGGCGGAGTTCATTTTTTGGCCATTCCAACATAAAATTACTCTTACCCAGTGTTCTTGACTGTCAAATTAACTCATCCACACCACTCCCCAAGAACCTATCTTCATTTTGATACCAAGATTTGCAGTTTAGGCCTTGTAAAAGCTGAGAAATGCCTTAAAAAGTAAAAGTATAGGATTTTCGGAAAATAGGCCTCAGGGCTTAAGAGGTTAAAGTATCAGTAAAACAATTAAACCGGAAAACAGGGATTTTACCCGGGCACTGGATGAAGGACCAGTTGAAGCTGCTCTCCTGTGGGCACAGGCTCACATTCAGCATCGGTTGGGTTGCAGGAACGAGAGACGGGTCTGAAGTGGAAGGAGCATGGAGCAGGGTTTGGACGGGACCACGGTAAGATCCCTCGATGCACTGGCCCCGCCCGGTGTTGCTGGGGTCGGTGCACCACCCGCAGCCAGGCTGGTCCAAGCAGTGGCCACACGTCTTGTATCCAGAACAGTTCTCGGCTGTAAAAACACACTTTAAAAACCACAGCTCCGCAAAAAAACGAGCACAAATCAAATGCTTTCAATCCGGGACGTACGTGGGCAGCTGTTCATGGTGTACCACTCCATGCACTGACCATATGGAAAGGAGGGCACGTAAGCATTGGAGTCGACGCACTGGCGCATGTTGCTGCACCACATACACTCGGAGCTGCCTGAGGTACACTCGCTGCAGGTGGAGCGCAGCGCACACGGGGTTCTGCACTGCTTCACGCTCTGGTTTGCTACACAGAAGAGAAATGCAGCATCGTCAAACCGACAACTGGTACCAGTACTTAGGTAAAAAACATTCTGTCTCTGACACAATAAGAATCCATTTATTACTTAAAGAGGTCATGACATGGTTTTGTTTTTAATAATGTGTTGTTCACACTGGTCTAATTGTAAGGGAAATGTAATTCTTTTAAAACAAATGCAGTGTTTGTTTTTAATTAAAATGACACTTAATCTCTTCATTTTCTAGCTCGGTTTTTTTCCGGAAAGGAGCTGGGATTTCCATTCGGGAAGCTTTGTAACTACTCCCCAGTTACTCACCTATTGGTAACTTATTTGCATATTCATAAAGAGATTTGAGAGATTACTGAGTGACTTTTAATTTAAAGCAACATTGATAAACGCTGTAAAAACATTTCAACAACTCAGAAACAATAGTAAAAATCAAGGCTGCTCCTACCGCGATTCAAACCATCGTCATGACATTAGCGTTCTTACAGGTTGTGCCAATAATACTCCTCAGGTAAGTTCCCTTGAATCTGTTCTTATTCGAGGCATATCAACACTTTCTAGTTGCTTATTAGTGTCTGGGCTCAGCCGCGAATGTTTTCAGGCCCAAGAAACGCCCTGTTCCTTCGAATGATGAGCCTATTTCCATTACACATTTGTGTGCCGCTAACTCCGTCTTTCCCTCTGTTTGACTCTCATGCGTTTGTTTACGGTTATCACAAGAGAAGGCATTGCTCTGTAGATTACTTCCGTAGACGGGAAACCGGGCCGTTCAAGTTCAGCTGTGACGTGACGATGAATAAAAACGTTTTTTAAAAGAAACTCGTTTTTTTTGTTTGGGCACATCCATGTTTGATTTTTTATTTAATACACTCTTATAAATCACTACAAAAAGCCTCTAAAAGGGTCAACATGCCATGACCCCTTTAAGAATTCCATTTCTCAGGGTGTGTTTTTCACAGCAAGTCCCCTGCCAAAAAGTACACCTTATACCAAAATGTCGAAACTTTCAGCACATCTGCCAGAGTTTGGAACGCAACTGTCTAATCAACTGGTGCTCAAAGACATTTCCATTTACTTTCTTTATAACAAAGCCTTTTGGTCGAGGTGCACTATTCGGCAGGTGGAGATGCCGTGAAGTGCACCCCCTGGGATATTCCTTTTGCAGACGTAAAATAAAAAAAAAAAGTATTCACTCTTAAATGAACACGAAATCACCACACATATCGATACGGTCACTCTTAACACAAAAATGAATCTAGAAAAATGGGATTTAAAATCAATGAAGATATCCAATGACGGCAGAAAACGGTTTTGTTTAGTTGTCGTTTTTCCAGCACAACACCGGCTCTTTAATGATTCGGAATCTGATGAGAATTGCCTGCATCAAACCGGTCTGTGGTGTGAAAAAGTTGAGGAACGCTGGTTTAATTTACAGTATTAGAAAACCGTTTTGCAGTTGGATTCATTCGCGGTTAAACCGTCGCGCACTTATCAGTGGTCTGTGTTTGCGGGGCTCTCTCACTCGGGCGTTCGCACAGACTCCCGTTCACGGAGTTGACGCAGGTCGCTGCCTTTAAGCCGTTAGCATTGGGCTCAGCCAGGTATCCACAGAAGCCGGCGTCACTGGGTTCGCCGGGCAGCCACTGGAGGCTGGTGTTGGTGAAGGGTGACATGTCCTCCCAGCACCAGTAAGACACGTTTATCTTCCTCAGCCCGACCCAAGGAGTGATCACTGCCTTTGACTGAAGCAAACACACAACAATTCCTCAAAATCCACTTCCGCAATGAAAGACCATGCGAGGAACACACCACGGAACCCACCTGCAGGGATCTGCTCTGGATCTCTTTGAGGACAAACTGCACCTTCTTCTGGGAGGTAAGGGAAGCCAGGAGCGCCTGCTGATTGCGACACACAAGCTGTGCGTTGTCGTACGAGTCTTTGGTAGGGATCAACTTCAGACACGAGTTGCCCACCAGGTGCCAACTGTCCCCACAGATGTTTCCTGAAACAAAAGTGAGGCATTTATGTTTTTTATTTTGCCAACAGGAACGAAAAGTTTTTTATTTTTTTACTTTTTTCTTTGTACCCCAAATGACTCCCTCAGAACTGAAAAAAATTCACTTGTTGCAGAGCTTTGGATCCTTTTAAAACATTTCTGAAATAAGCTTCATCTCGCCTGTATTCAAATTTCGCTCATGTATGATTTAATACACGATTCATTTATTTTACAAAACCTCCTGTTGGCTTCTTCCTTTTTTCAGAAACCAGTCCATGGCACACTTTTCACGGCAGCGCCCTGTCAATTAATCTTCAGCGTTTGATCTTCTGTGTTCTTCATTTCGACGAGCCTGTTCTCGTTTTCACTTCAGCTATAAACTGGGCTTTACACAAAGCCACTGACAACGAGATCACTATAACTGCTATAAAGAGATGCTATAACATCGTTATAGAATAAATCTGTTCTTTACTTCTCATCACAGGTGTTCTTTACCAGGAAGAGTAGTGCACTCTTGATTTCTAGTCTCCCACTGGCAGTTCTGATCAGTGGCGCAGCTTTTGCAGCTGGTTCTCTTGCTGCACACAGAGGACGGGTTATCTTTCGGGCAGCCCTCATACTCCATGATCCCGCCCTGCAACAAAGAACATAAACTCAAAGTTCCTGTGAGGAACCCAAATAAAGCCCCAAAGAGTGGCAACCGGCACAGCCTGTCTCATGACACTCTAAATCATTTTAACCAATAGAAAGAATAATAATATCCATAAACAGTGCTAATTTTAAATAAAACAGAGCGAGCAGCGTTACCTGAGAGCTGGTGCAGTTACTGTGAGACGGCACACAGAGCGTAGCGCACCACTGGCAGCTGTTGGTGTTTGCGGTGCAGCTGTAACAGTCCGAGTACTGCTCGCACCGCTCACCTTCTGCATCTGCAGAGACAGACAGTCAATATGAGTAAAGTAAAGGCCAAACTTTCATTACTGACTTTGCTCCAACAGAGGGCGCTCATCCACTGGACGATTACGTTAATACAGCCACACACTCGGACTAGAGTGGAGTTTTATTAGGTGCATTTTTTTTTAGCTAAAAGGAAAACTATTGCAAAAGAGAGCAAATTATTATTAAAAGCAACATAATTTAGTCAAGCAGTTTCAAACATTTCGTCCAAGCTCTTTTCCAACCTTGAAAATACTATATTTAAAATCAAGTATGTTCCAGGTTTTCCAGCACCCGTACAAACCCTGTGTACACTTAAACATTTTTTTTCTTGTCACTTGTAAATGTAATACCTTATTAAACTTATTTTTTAAGTCAATGTAAAACCCTTTAATGGTCTTAATTTAGCCAGTGTCGAAGCTTGTTGACACCTTGTGGACGTCCTGCTTGACTTACACGCTCTGTGACCGCAGGCACTCCTCAGAGTCCCGTTGTGACTGGACGCCTCAGGTTCCCAGGGCACACAGGTGGAGTTCAGCGAGCTCCATACACACTTCACACCGGGCACGGCCGTCACACACTCCAGATGCTCAGAGAATGCAGCGCAGCTCGCCGCGGTGAAGCTCAGCACGTCGCTCAACATCAGGCTGTTAAACCCTCCATACACGTACATCACCCTGAGAACGAGAAGCATGGATTAACCTTGCTCATCACCGAGGAATGAACAAGAACTTAAAGGCAGCTGGAAGGAGAGCATGGGACTGACGAGTGAAACAGGAAAAGCTGTGTTCTGCCACAGCTGCCTACTGAGAGGTTACTCGCTGGCCATATCAGCACTGACAGGAGAGCTGAAATCTGGGAGCAGTGTGGAGCTCATTTTAAGGAGAAAACAACTTCAAATCATCCCAAAAGTGTTCAGATGTCAGCGTTAATTTAGAAAGGACTGATAAAGTGTGGAGGTGAACAGATACAATCTTTAAGAGGAGTAAAGCATGTGAAAAATTAACCCTTTTTAGAGGTTTTTGTCTCTTACACATGTACGGGATATTCAAGGTGGCCACTAGGTGCTGCTGACACAAGGTGACTGACCCTGTAGGTTGCTACTTAGATGTGTTCAGACTTGGACCCTTAACACACTTGGCAAGTTTAGTCCTGATCAGCCATTGCATGGCTGAGTAATTAACAACTTCCTGTTTATAGCAAAAATGCAACTTCCGAGGGCCAACATGCGCATGGTCCAGGTCATCAAGAAGTCAAAAAAATTCCCCAGAGAGAGTGAGATAACGAGACCCTCCGCATTCCTTCCTCTCTGCAGTGTCCCTCCTAAAGGACAACACCTCCGCTAGCTTCTCCCAAACGCTGAATGGGCCGTGAGTACAGTGCTGTTAATGGCAGCAGGAAAATGTCGGCTGTTGACTGCAGCAGTCCCATCACTTTTCCAGACCCTACCCCCTCCTGCAATGTTTTTTTTTCCAGTATTATGTCTATATGTGCTAGGTTGCAATGGCTACCTACATAGTAAGATTACATTGAACTAAAAAAAAAAAGCTTCATAATTTAACATCCAATACACCTTAAGATAAGGCTAATGGAGTTTGGAGATAAACAGATACAATTTCTAGGAGGAGTTCAAGATAAATTTTTGAGGTTTTTTAAGTTCCTGTCAAGTTTGGAAATGCGTTATTTATTACTTCTATTTAAGCCTTGGTACCCTACAAATATTAGTGGAAATATTTATTGGAAGCTTACCATCAACATTTGAGGCAAGTTCCTGCTCCATTTCTGAAACGGCTCATATAGATGATTTCCATTTTAATTACTTCTGAGAAAGAGGAGCACTTTATTTTTGTTATGTTTATCTTTAACCTCTTAAGACCGAGAGTCCCCGGTACCGGGGACTTGCCCCCTTGTGCATTACATTTCCGCTCATAGCTCATACCGTTGTGCTCAGCGGAAACTCCTCTAAAAACGTATCTAATTTAATTTCATATCCGTGAACCACAGCTCTAACGCCATACAAATAAACAACATGTCCGGAGTATAATTTATGACCAAGTTTTTGTTTCTGTGCAATATGTATCCACAATATAAACGGAAACACCAAAACCATGGCATCAAATGAAAGCTAACAACCAGCAGAATCCAGCGAGAGCAGGGAGCGAAAATTCCCAGAAAAAAACGCAAGCAAAAACAAAGCAAGCATGTAAATCTTGTCTTACCTTTGCCGTTTTTTTTCAACAAAAGTTATTTCCATAGCGATAAAAGTCTGTTTGTTGTTATATCTGGTCGATAACTTTGCGAAAACTCCATTTTGGGTCTTTTCCATAGCTCTGTGCTTGCATAACATCACCAAATATGCGTGCGTAAAAGCAGTCCTGTCCATGTTCCGTGTCCTGTGATTCGTCGGGGATCCTGTCCGTCTCAAAATGGTGGATATCATTGGATTCTACAGATTCAAAGCTTTCCAACGAGGTATAGAGCTCCAGGATTGGACAGACGGTCGAGGGGTGGGCACACGGGGAAGTTACAAGGTCGGATGCGGTATAAATAGGAGCTTACGCATAGCGCACGGATACAGCGTAAATGGCCGTCAACCCCCCTTTTACAGCGTTTCTTTAGGAGTTTTTTTTGTTTCAATCATGTCCCGTAAGCAAGAAAAGAAGACCATGAACGTAGCGGAAGCTTTGGACAAGATTTTCTCCATGTTTCAATTATTGTGCCAAACTGTGCCAACATGGATTACGCCTGAACTTTGTTCAATCAAAACCTGTACAGAATATTAGTTTCTTGTAGTATGAACCCCAAACTTGCTACAGATGTCCTTGATGTGTAGTGGTTACAATTGATTGTGTTTATTTGCTTGTTTACAAGTAAAATAAGGGGATATTAGAGGAAACATGTGGGGTTTTTTTGGGCGGAGTTCATTTTTTGGCCAATTCAACATCATTTACTCTCACCCAGTGTTCTTGACTGTGAAATTAACTCATCCACACCACTCCCCAAGAACCTATCTTCATTTTGATACCAAGATTTGCAGTTTAGACTTTGTAAAAGCTGAGAAATGCCTTATAAAGTGAAGGTATAGGATTTTCGGAAAATAGGCCTTAGGGCTTAAGAGGTTAACCAACACATTGGTTAAACCCGTCCCCCAAATCCGGTATCCCATGAGCAAATGCTTCCAGAAGTACACAGAGATTAATTACCCGCTGTGATGCACTGCTGAGTGGCCAAACCGGTTGACATCATGGTGAAGATCTGGTGAGGGCAGCATGGTCCACTCGTCACATCCTAGAATGAGAGAACACAAAATGTCAATCTCCCATTGTGCTCAAGTTCTTTCTTTATCTAAAAATATCAAATATTAATATGCCCTTGTAATTTCCTGCAGATGTTTAAAAAGTATTTATCCAGGAGGCTGTAAATATACCCATAGTGTGTATAATAATACTAATAGAAAAATGCATATATTTTTAGTAATTAATCGGTTCAAAATACAAGAACAAACATCGAAATTGAATCAAGCATCTGGATCCGGAATAGTTTGGTTAAACCGTGTCACAATCCACAAGCAGAAACTGCTTCAAACCACGGAGTCATGCCAGACTTTATCGACTGATCAGATGGAAAATGGTCTGATTCTGTTGTGGAATCATTATGAAACGATTCAAAACTTTTGCTGCCGTTTTTTAGCACCTCGTCTTCTTTGTTATCCCACGTGTAGGATTTTTTTGATTGTCATTGTGCATAAATCTAGAGCAGTTCATTTATTTACAACTATCCACATTCACAAATCCATGAATATAAACACACAACCGTTCTAAACTCTGGGGTCACCCAGACAATTTTGTGTTTTCAAAAAAAAAAGTCACTCTTTTATTTACCACGACATGTAAAATGAATAAATAATGTTTTTTGAAATAATCAAACTTTGCTTCCATCAAAGAATCCTCCGTTTGCAGCAGCTGCAGACCTTTGGCTTCCAGCTGTTCATTTTTTGAGGAAATCTGGAGAAATTTCACCCCACGCTTCTAGAAGCTCCTCCCATAAGTGTGATTGGCTGGATGGGCACTTCTTGTGTAGCCAAATTTCCAATCTTCCTCTGTCCAGTGTCTGTGTTCTTTTGCTCGTGTTAATCTTTCTCTTTTATTGGTCAGTCTCAGATTTTGCTTTTACTTTGGCACTATACCCTGAAGGCCAGAATCCTGGAGTCTCCTCTTCACTGTAGATGTTGACGCTGGGTACTATTTAATGAAGCCGCAAGGCATCTATTTCTCAGGCCAGAGGCTCTTATCTTCTTGCTCAGTTGTGCAGCGGAGCCTCCCACTTCTGTTTATACTCTCTTTAGAAGCAGTTTGTGCTGTTTTCTGAAGTACACACCGTTGTAGGAAATCTTCAGTTTCTTCACAATTTCTCACATGGAATAGACTTCATTTCTAAGAACAAGTATAGACATCATTTTCTGGAGCGTTTTATCGACCCTACGATTGTGAAGCTCCAGATACTCCACCCGCTCAGAGGAAGGTTAGTTTTATTGCTTCTCTACGCAGCTAAACTCTTTTCAGCGGTGCTAACATGATGCAAGGGTTTTCTAATCATCTATCAGCTTCTGCCACAACAAGCTTCACATTGTACCATTAGACACTGAAGTGATGGTTAATGGAAATGGGCCTCTATACACAGACGTAGTGCCAGTAAACCTTTGAACGCATCAAAGGAAATGTTTGCTTTCGGTTGAAAATCATTAATGTTATTGAGATCCATCCCATAGCTCTAGCATGAATAAGAGAAATAATTACTCAGAATGTGTGAGAAGCCACTGCCCTCCGCTGGCACACTCTGGGACAGTAATTGAGGTCAGCTAGCGAGGACGGATGGAGGAATTACCTTCAGGGACGAGCCAAACTTTCATTTAAACTCTGTTTGCTTGGGAACATGGGGAAAGAACACTGAAGCAGAACTTAGATGATGGCTACACAAACACTGGAAGTTCTGACGCGTCTGAAGATCTCTGCAAGTGAACAAACTTCTCAAAGTCACTCCAAATATCCACCCACGCTTCGTGGTTCCACGTTGAAGTGTTGCTATTCACGGGCTTGTGTTGCGTCTATTCTGACATCACAGCGTCGCTCATTATCTAAATGAAAAGGCAGATAATACCAAGAGACAAACAATCCCTGGAGCTCGCAAGATTCAAATGTGTCACTCATGAAATAATGGCTTCAGGATGAGGCGTGCTTGTGAAAGAGCCCCCGATGAGCAGATTTCTGTCCCTAATGGCTTGCTTGAATTGCTCAGAAATCCAATTAAGCTTTCGGCGTCGTCGTCTTTATCTGAGTTTATCTGTACGACACATTTCTTACACATCGCTAGTTCAAAGTGCTTTACAGAAAGACGATGAGACTTCAAACTCATATAAAATCAGGATGCATAGCCATTGATGGCACCAGTGCAGCAACCCCCCCCCCCACGTTGTCATCAAGTGGGTATTCTTGCACTAAACCCGGTAATCAAACCCCTGTGATCAGGGAATAAACAAAACCATTATTATATGGACTTGCCAAAGCTAAAACAACCAAACTATGCCAAGACATCCAAACTGGGTGGCTAAACCTTTTCAAACTGGTAGCTCAAAGGGAATTTTGGAAAAATGCTGAGAATGCTGGGAACTCTTCCATTGACTTGGGGTCAAACTTTGTAGAACTGTAACTCAAACTGAGAAGCTCATGGCACCTTCAAATCTTTGGCATCAGTCTGTGCAAGAACAAACCAAGCAATGTACAAAAGTATTTGAACCCCAGGCTCTAGAAGGGGTTAAATGTTGACTTCAAAAATAAATGGGAAAAGGCAACAAACATATCTTCAAGACGAAACATAAGGAGAAATGGGGTATGTTAGGGTTAATTATGGTAATAAAATTTTATGACATCACCAGAAACTGCCTAGTAACCAAACTGTTTAGCCTAGCAACCAAAGTTTCTGAACTCCATCTCAACTTAAGTAAAAGACATTGGGAACATTTTCACCGACATTTTAATATTCACTTACTCCATCCTAGCAACCATTCTGTTTTTCATAGCAACCAAATTAGCATATGTCTATCTCAGCTTAAAAAAAATATCTGGGAAAATTATTTTACGTCACTGACACGTCCACAGCAACCGCGCTGTTTACCATAGCAACCAAATGAGCTAGGAACAAGGAGAAGTGCTTGGCTAAAACGTAGCTTAGATAAATAAGTTATTCTTAATTTTTTTATTTATGTGTCGCTTAATTCACTTATTTTAAAAGCATGAAAAGAGATTTTTTTTTGTTTTTGTGGTATTATTTGGTTACAGAGCAGCATTAAATCACACTTTATCTAAAAGGAGTTAATGATCTCTGTTTATTGAGCTCTTGATGTTCAGATCCCTCATTGGTGACCTGCTGTTGACTCTCAGTTCAACAGCCGTGCCTCATAAATCACATTTTGCACAATAAATGGTAAATACACCTCTGAAAAAAACAAATGTAATCCAGCATTCCCAGTTCAGAGAATCTGAAATAGTTTACTGTTGGTGTCTCACTCTCAACCAAAGCCCTTTGTTACTATGGTTACCGATGCAGCATATTGGTGATGGGGACCAAGTAGCAATGGCTGGTGTGATCAGACACTCAATAAAGGCAATCATTTAGAATTACTTATCACTAAATTCAATTATAAAATGCAATAATCTGAAAAGTCAATAAAAAAAGCTATTAAACCAGTGGTTCTCAAAGTGTGTGTGTGTGTGGGGGGGTGTTCGGCAGGAGGGGCGCACAAGCACTGCAGGGGGGGCGCAGTTTATCAGCAGATGAGAAGAAAAGAACAAAAAAAATAAACAGCCAAAATACTTAGAGCACATGCGTCAAACTCAAGGCCCGCGGGCCAGATGTAGCCCGCCGTGTAATCTAATGTGGCCCGCGAGAGCTTAAAAGTTTTGAGTTTCTTAAAAAAAAAAAAATAAATACATTTTCCCACAATGCCGTTGGCCACGGTAGCTGCAACGATATTTACACATCCATACTCACAAGTGAAAACTGCAGAGCTGCTAACTCTCACACATTGAACATAAGACTCTTGCATTTGAGTGATCTCTCACGCCACACCTCCAATTTCTCACGCTAAAATAAACTTGAAGATGTGAAATGGACACAGCTAATAGTTTATCTGTGATCATATGCATCATCTTCAGTCTGTGAGGGTTTTTTTTCGCTAAACAAATTACAAAAATTGTATTTTTCTTCATTCACTTGGACAGTTTGATCCTTCATCAATGGAGTATTGTGGGTTTTCATAAAATGACCAAAAAAACAAAAGGATTTATTTTAGAACAACAAGCATACAATTGTTTCTATGCAACTGAATTGTCACTTGAATAAGTTATAAATAATGAGTTATTTAACATTAAGGAGTAGTTACATTTATTTTACATTACAATAATTATCAATTAATTATTATTTTACATCTAGGGGGGGCCCAGATTCTTTTAAAGGTTTAAAGGGGGGGCGTGACCAAAAAAGTTGGAGAACCACTGTATTAAACCGATATGAGCGTGCATGAGCGACGTCAGAGCGCCGTAGTCGTCCCATCAACCGCTGCTGCTTAAAGTCCTTTTATAGAGATCGAATCAGCCTCTGCCAGCCAATCAGAATCAAGTTTTCAGACGGCCCATGGCATAATCCCAGATAAATTGCACATCAGCATCCTCCTGATCGTTCTCCAGAACAAAAACTTATGTTTGTTACTCACCCAGGTTATAGGCGATGAAGTCCGAGGAGAAGCATTTGGCTCCATGGCTCATCGAGGTGTCATTGTGGGTGTTCCCGCCAAATATTAACATGTTCCCGCCAATGATCACCGCTGAGTGGAGGTACCGGAAGAAACCCCCATCCTTCAAAATCCACCTATAGAATGGAAATAATCAGCAGAAATCCCAGCTCTGAGAATTTCTAAAACTCTCGTCTTGCTGTATAGAGTTCAGAAATCCTCTGGGAAAAGGCAAGGGCCAGAATCAGATCCTGACAGCTGCAAAAATATCCTGGAATTGTGCATACAACAAAAAAAAAAAAAGAAAACCATGCACAATTTGCAGAAGAAATTCTAGTAGCTGCTTTGCTCATAACACCAACACTAACCCGTGGTTTTAAGTGTGTTTCGAGTGGTTTAGAAAGAGAGGGCATTGTTTGGAAAACAGTTTGGGACACCCCTTCACATGAATTCATGTTCATGAAGTTCTGATGTAAAAACAATATTTGCTCTATCGTATGCGATTTTGCCGTTTTACAGGCATTTAAACATTGACACGCAATCTCATGGGTTTTAAAGAAGCTAATAAAAGAAGTTTTGTATAGAGCATCTGCACTAACCGGTCACTTTATTAGGTATACCATGCTAGTACCAGGTACCCTTTTACCTTCAGAACAAGGTTCTGAAAACATTCCTCAGAGAGTTTGCTCCATATCAACATGACAGCATCACAAAGTTGCTGCCGATTTCTCGGCTACAACGTGAATCTCCCGTTCCACCGCATCCCAAAGGTGCTTTACTGGTTTCAGATCTGGCGACTGTGGAGAACATAGTCATGTTCAAGACACCAGTGTTTGAGATTTCAAGCTTTATCATATGGAGCGTTCAATTAATGGAGATTTCGTTTTTAGGTCAAATCGCCCAGCCCTAGTGGATCCGCGTTTTCATGTTGTTGATGCCAAATTCTGACCCTGCCATTCGAATGTCATGCAGAAATCATGCAGCTTTGGTGAGTTTCTTCAGATTTCTGTTCTTGGTGTGGTCTTCTGTAGCTGTAGCCCATTGGCCTTACATTTTGGTATGTTCTGCATTCAGAGATGCTCTTCTGTAGACCTCGATTGTAACGAATGGTTTTTTGACTGGCTGCCTTTCTACCAGCTCGAACCAGTCTGACCATTCTCCCCTGACCTCCGCAAGGCACTAACTCACACAGAACTCCCGCTCACTGAATATTTTCTTTCCTTCCAGACCACTCTCTGTTAACCCTAGAGATGGGAAAATCCCAGTTTCTGAAATACTCAAACCAGCCCGTCTAGCAACAACAGACACGCCCCATTCAGTCACTGAAATCACCCTTTCAATCCCATTTTATGGACAGATCCATTGTCTGCACCATGTCTACGTGCCTAATTTAACTGAGCACCTGCTTGTTAATGCAAATTTCTAATCAGCCAATCACAGCGGGACAGGTGTACCTAATAAAGTGGCCGGTGATGGTATAAACCCCCATGATCCTTTGCTGTGATCTTCTTATAATGATCACACAGCCTCAGAGGGTTTGCGTACCACTGCAAGTCCAGCGCTCTCAGATAATCCAGCAGAACTCACCACATTCTGTTGTCCACGTCGTAGCGGTACAGGTCTGCTGCCAGCCCATATTTATTGGCACTGAAGGCTTTGTAACCTCCATGGACGTAGATAGAGCGGCTCTGAGGGTCATACACACTACTGTGCCCGTATCCACCTTGGATTAATGCCCCACGGGTCTCCAGAACACTCCACGTGTTCTTCACTGCAGAGGAGAGAAGGAGAAATACAGTTTGAGAGAAAAGCATCAGGTCATCCTTCTGGGTAAAGAATCTCTGTGTTCTTCTATTGCAACACTAGAGGGCAGCAGAGACCGGCACAAACTCAACTCACTTCACACATTTATTAAAAGCAATTGAAACAAATGAATACAGGCAACTAACGGAACAAATTTGAGTCTTTAAGAGAGTCACAGGTATTTTCCTTGAATTCTTAAATTCACTTTTATTAATGAGCAGCTATATGACTTAAAAAAATTGGTAGTGGTAACATCATATTTCAACCACGGCTTCTGACGGCAACAGAGCACCAGTCTCTGAGCCTCAATGAGCTGCTGTGGGAACAGCATGTTTAAAAGCAAAATCATGGGGAGAAACATTATGATTGATTTTTCGGGTGTTACTATACATACTGTCCATCATACAATATTTTAAAACACTATAAGGAACCATCATTGAAAAAAAATGAAATATTTTCAATAAGTTACGAAGGCTAGGGTCTACTTTATTTGTATGAGAACATTAGGTACCATCCGTCCACTAGGGGGCAGTGTTAATGATTTTGTAATATTTCTGTACAGTGTGAGAAAAGGATAATTGTCATCTAATGTAACTATTACATAAAACAAGAAGAAAAGGTAAGGAAGTTTCAGAAGTGACTAGAATCACCATCACTCCATGAAGCAAAAAAAGCTCCTGGACGACATCTTCAACGATGCGTATTGTGGGAATTTTGTATTGTGATATATTGTTGCACCCCCAATACACTTGTTTGGGTCACATCTTCCTCTCGTCAATACCTCAGATTTTCCTTGGTGTTGTGGACAGCCACAGTAACACTATGTGTACTAGCACGCAGGTTTGCTTGTGGGTTCACAGTCGGGTGTAGAAAAGCTCATCCACAGAAGGATGAAGTTGCTTTAAATGTAATCTTTGGAAGGCTGCATCAACCGTGCACTTCAGAAAACCCAGTGGACCAACAGCAGAAGGTGACGGATTTTGCCGCTTCACCTTCACACAGACTTTACAGAATTAAATGGATTCTATTCCTCACTCTTCCATGGCTTACCTTGCCATCTTCTCCATGATAGTCTGCACTCTCCAAACTAAACATAAACGAGTCGAGAGGCTGGGAAATGACCACCGAGCTTGGAACTTAAACTCGGGTCGCCCTGCCCAGTACATGTCGAGTGCCCTATCCACTACACTGTGTCTGTCTGTGAGCTGTGGACCATGTTTGACACACGTTTTAAACACCTTTCTTTCTTCATTTATTTATTTATTTTTTAAAATAAAAATATCAACGTTTAGCCTGAACTGTTCAGTGTGCGCGTGTACCGAACCGAAAGCCCCAAACTGAAAGGTACAAAAAAATAAGTACATCGTTACACCCCGAATTCCCACAGATCCATATCTTACTCTTACAAAGATAGTGTAATTATGACAGTTCGCCTGGTATTCTTCTCTTATTTCCAATACTCGAAAACAAAAAGTGTTATAATTTTTAGCCATTTTCTTTTCAGATTAAAAAAACAAAATTTTTTTTTTATTTGTTGAAATCAAGAGCATGAGCAGTAATAAAGCAATATTATATAATGCCAATTTGAAAAATTACTATATATATTGAAAAACATTACTGTTATAAATATACCCTGTGAATAAAAACCGTAATTTTATAACTTCCATATTTTTGAGATGGTGAAGCGCCCCCTGCCTGCTGCTGCTGTGTGTTCTTCAAAACTCCCAGGGGCTCCTCTCACTTTTGACGATCGTCTAAAAAGTGTTTTTCCACTGAATTTGAACATTTTTACGTGCCAAAAAAATGGAAGAATGCAAGGAAATAAGGAAGAAAAGACGCGAATGCGGAAGAGTCACAGACATATATATATATAAAAAAAACAGCACAATCTAACACAAATAAACTTTTTACCACTACTCAGACAACGCTTGTACTATGATATAAAATAAAAAACTAATATTTACAATGAAATCTTCACAGGTAAGTCTAAGTACATCACAGGTAATTAATCTGTCATCTGTTAGTGCTCTACTACGCTCCACAAACTTCCCACCCCTGGCAAGCATGCAACGTCGTCATTACCATAATAGTCACCGTAATGCTTTTTGAAAGGTCTGTTTCTCAGCTTTCAGAATCTGTTGAGATTCGAACTAGAACTATAGTAGTTTGAACATACAAAAGCAGCTCAACCCCTGCCTCATTTACATATATTCACATATGCTAATGAGCACACTTGAGTGACAGACAGTGAGGAAAAAGAGAATCGAAAAATTCTTGAAAATGTAATTTGAGAGTCTGTCTGATGCAGTTGATTTACAGTTCTGAAAACTGTTGACAGGACGTAGGAATTAGATTAAGGTTATTCCTTACTGAATAATTAAGTCACACATACCATTTGTGATAAGGTAAGGTGGACTAGAGCGCTCAATCTTTTCAAGACCAGGGTTCTGGGTTCGGGACCCCATCTCTTTACTGTTTTCCTGCTCTTTCACTTTAATTTCTATGTGAAAGACTCCAGTCCATAACCAAAGGACAAAAACAGATCATTACTAAAAACGAGACTCGATGACCACTGACCGATGTCGTACTGCTGCACTTGGTTGATGTATCCGTAGAGCGGACAGTGTCCGAACACCACCAGGATGACCGGCTCAGATCCCTCGGGGTCGAGTTGTACGGTGTGTGCAGAGTGACCCACAACGGCATACTGCTCTTTACCACGCGGACTAAGCAGAACCCAGGACTGGTTCCGTATGTGGAACACCCACAGCTCCGCCGTCACGTTACCCGTGGAGTCCATCTTCCCACCGTACATGTAGATTTTATCCTGGAGGTAACGCACAAAGATGGAGAGCTTTTCACGCACTGGGTTCAGCGGAACAAAGAAAGAGGACTTCATCCATCTCTAACTACTTTTCATTGTGACAGAGTCTGCATTTCTGCAGTGTTCTCCAAAGAAAAGATAGAAATTAATATTAATGTAACACAATATACAGCAATGCAAGAGTTTTAGTATCTGTTCGTTTCAGATCCTTTTAAGTGTTTGTTTAATATTGTCATGCAAAATATACACAATATCAACTGCTGCTCATGTTGCTTGTTCTCTTTATTAATGTAAACAGAGGAGGTGGCATCTCGGCCCCGCCCCTTTCGGGATTTGGTGATGACATCACAGCAAAGCACCATGTTTAAAGTTGATTGTAGGTAACTAATCAGACAACACTCTACAGGAACCAACCTCATAAAGTGAGACAGAATGACCGTAGCGTCCAGTCACTGAGTTGACAGAGCGGTTTAACCCCATCCAGCTTTGAGAGGAGACGTTGAAGCTGTGGGAGAAACGCACAATAATGTGGAACGGTCTTCATACAGGTGCCACTGAGCCTCCCGTGTGTACTCACGCAGTCACCATCTGGAAGTGTGTGTAGTTGAACACGTGTCCTCCGATCACCCACATCACATCTTCATGAACCACAGCCTTATGGGATGCCCGAGTCAAACCATGGCCACTGTATTGCTCACGAGTCCAGAAGGAAACATTTGCAGGGACCGTTATCGAGCAGTCCGGGCCTGGAACACACACACAAACACACACACACACGTTCATGCAGTGTCCGTTCAATTGGACTTCGGCATAATTCATTTTCATTAGGGTACATTGGGTCAAAAGCAGCTGTTAAACAATGCAGACAGTTATCCTGGGGGAATCAATAAGACAAAGCAATGTGTGTTACTAGAGCTGGGCGGTTAATGTATAAATGTGGCATATATACGCCTTTTTTCACTTGTAATTAGTGGTTTCCAAATAAACAGAAACTTTCCAAATGACCCTGATCAAAAGTTAACCTGGCCTTTACAAAAGGTGATCGTGGCCTTATAACGTACAAAAAAAAAACTGATGCAAAACAGTTCGAGCGGCTGGTGAAGGTAACCATCCTCACCTCGACCTGTTTGCTTGGAATCAATGTTTCATTCAGTGATGCGCTGACGTTTCTGAAATCTGAGTGATGGGGAAAGCAAAAAGAGCATAGAAGGATCCACAGGAAAAGGTGGTAGAACCGCAGGAAATAACAATCAGCAGTGTTCAAACTCTGATGAAGTGATAAGTGAGGGATTCTGGTGAAACCAACAAGCATTTCTGCAAGACTGCTACAACTGAAAAATTATTAGGGATGCAAAGAAAAGAAAAATACAAATAACTTAAAATACAGGGCTCTCTCAAAAAATGTGGTTTCAAGGAGAACCTTTGAAGAAAAATGAGTTTTGTGGTCGGGTTTCCAGAAGAAAGCCATTACTTACAATCCACCAAACGCTCAGAGACAAGCTCCAAACATTTGGAACAAAGTTATTTGGATGAACCAACATTGAACCTTTTGGCCACTACCATAAACTCTACATTTGGAGAGGAGTGAACAAGGCTGATGATGAACGGAACAGTGAACCACGGAGGCGGGTCACTGATGTTCTGGGGATGTATGAGGCACAGGAAACTTGGTCAGAATTGATGGAAGATGAATGCAGCATGTTGTCAAAGGATCCTGGAGGAAAATGTGCTTCATCAGCCAGAAGCTGCTCACGGGACGTTACTGAACATTCCAACACCACAACGATCCAAAACACAAGGCCACGCCCACTGGTCATCGGTTCCACCAGAACAAAGAGAAGGTTCTGGAGCGGATTTCAGTCTCCTGATCTCAATATCACTGAAGCACTCTGAGGAGAACTCAAATGTGTCATTCCTGCAAGAATTTACAAGAGTCCAAGAAGAATGTTCTGCTTTACCAACAGAGAAGATAAAGAACCTCATCGACAACTACCTCAAGTGACTTCAGGTTGATATTAAAGGGGGGAAATACAGAACATTAAGAGCTTTTGATCATTTGGAAGGTTTCTGTCGTCATTCTAAACATTATTTGGTTAAAGACTTCCGGGTGTAAAGGGTCTTTCTGATTTGGTAAAGTACATTATAACTAAACAGGTTATGTTTGATGGACAGTAGGTCCACAGAGCCTTTTCATCTCCATTTAAAATGTAAAACATCTCTATAGTTTATTTCTTTATTTACAAAATGCAAGGCGAGCGAACAAAAGTGAAACTCAAATTCAAACAAACAGATTTTTTTATAATGTAATCTATGAAGGCAGCTTTAGAGTCCGTTATCTGTTCATCGTGGTTGTCTCCCTCGTTTTGGGAATGTGTCGTTCTTTTGGTTTTCTCTAAATGTTTCCGGCTCAGCTCTGATTGCAGATCTCTACTGTATCGCAGTCTCTCTGCCGGAGGGGTTTCCTCGAAAGACGGGACTCGATGTACTCTCAGACTGTTTGTCTCAAGGCTATTTTTGGAAAAGTACATGTGCTGAAGTAACAAGCTACACACAGGTGGATCCAAGCTTTAATTGTTGATTGTAAAAACATTACATTTATTTATACTTTTCATAAAACTTTATAAATGTATAACGTTTTAGGCAGGTGTGAAAAATGCTGTACAATAAACAAATAAATAAATTAAAAAAGCAAGACAACACATTCCATATCCATCAAGTGTGTCTCACATTCTGCTAAGTGAAACAAAAGCGCTGCAATCGCCCCCCTGTGGACATCTGCAGAATGATATTTTTTTTTTACCTCCCAAAATAAACTCTACAGGAAATAGAGCAAAGGTTAGTAAAAGAATAATTTCCTTATAATTTTACGTAATTCACAACGGTTTTAATTCTTCTTGAAAGTTATCTGTAGAGTCGATGTAACATTTTTTTTTATGAATGAATAACGTTTGAGGAGGTCAGAGGCAGAGCTCTGAAACCATGACCCCACCACGCTCATCAGGAAGTTGCCTGTGCACACCTTGTCTTTTCCCGATCATGGCCGCACTCAAATCATACTCTTGGTTGGCCAATACCAGGAGGCGGAGTTAAGTCATTCATGCTTTTATTTGTATCATTCCTCAACAAAAGACCATTTGAAGGTCCAATCAGGCCTTGGGTCCAACATTTACTGGGTTTTATTACAACCTCTGGGCTTTGTCTGGTTGAACATGGGAGCCATCTTACCTTGCCATCCAGGTTTGCAGACGCAGGATTTGGAGCTGGTTTCGCAGCGTCCCCTCAGAGGGAATCCACAGTCAGAGAAACAGTAGGGAACATCACAGGCGTCTCCTTTCCAACCGTCCTCACAAACACACTCTACGGGCTCGCTGGCATTACCCACACGACAAACCCCTCGATCAGAGCAGTTGTTGGGACATGTGTTCAACCTGAGTGGAGAAGGACGTTTCTTAAAGAACTGATTTCTGCCATAGCGTTAGTGAAATCATCATCACTCAACACAGGTATTGGGGCAGTTAAAACGTTTTATTGTGGTCTACCAATATCTACCAAGGTTCAACCAGTTCGAGGGCGAAGCAGAAGAGGTGAAAAGAGAACTGATGCATTAGCAGGCAGCTCACTCTCCTCTGCAGGAGACCAGTGGGAAAAAAACAGAGCAGAGAAGAACAGGAGGAAAGACATTTGTCTTTACGCTTTATGTGGTGTTCTGAGTTCAATTCTTGGTCCCTGTAAATACAGTTGCTATGGAGACAGTCATAGTGCCATCGGGACTCAACATGACGGGCCGCTGCCACAGCCATCTGAGCCTCCTCTGTCCAGTCCAGCTCTGGTTTCTCCTCGTTCCAGATTGAAATTAATACTTTGTTACAAAAGTATTTTCTCATTAGGTTTAAATACTTTAACTGTTTTAAATCCTTAATGCTTCAGTATCTTTCCTGCTTGACTATTCTGTTTTTAAATTAATGCCTGCGTGACTAGTCTTCCAGTTTTTCTGTACAGAGCGACCTGACATTTGTCATGACATTACCTTTGAACATTTAAACTGCTAATTCTACGCGTGTTTCTCGTCTATCAATTTGATTTGTCAATGTCTGGGATCAGCCCATATTAGTGTTGTATTTAAGACTGATTGCCATGCCCAAAGGGTATGCAACCAACGCAACATCTTTAGGTTCGATCTGCTATCTAAAAACCGTTGCATGCATCCTGAAAAAATACTTTGTGATTTTGTCAATTCATAATTCGACTCCTTGATACTTTTGCCTCATTTTCCACCACAGTGTTAGTCTTTACCATCAAATGAAATCCATGTTAAACATGTGCTTAACTAAATTCACTTCATTTCCCCAGGGAAGATTAACTGGCATCCTTTCGCACACACATGGCTTTTTGAATTTTACACACAAAAGTTTTGCTATTGGGTCCATTCAGTAATTTTTTATATACCGTATTTTCGCTGTATAAGACGCACTTTTTCTTCCCCAAAATTGAGGGGGAAAAGTAGGTGCGTCTTATACGGCGAATGCAGAGTGCCGCGGAGCAGAGGGCGGTCCTGGCCGTAGGAGAAGCGTAAGAGAGGCAACGGCTTCGGAAGGAGCAGGTATGAAACATTACTGCTTTTTTTGTTACTTTTTCTGTTTACTGACTGTTCATGTTTCATGTTTGGCATATAATTGTTCTTAAACTGCTGTTAACTTCTACACAGTTGATATAAAATATTTTACTACAGTATTTGGTTCAGAATCTTTTTTTTCTAGATCTTCCTCATTTAAAATTGGGTGCGTCTTATACAGCCAAAAATACGGTAAATATCAATTTCGAGCCATTCTAGCTACAGCCACCAAAACTTTGCAGTTGGTTGAAACTAAAATGATTGTAAATATTTCATATCTGTTACAGACATTTATAAAATCACAGTTTGAATCTTATGGCTAAAATTCTATCTGAATTTTAAATTGAGGTGAAGGGGAGAGAGCTGGAGAGGCTGATGTCACCGCATCTTCAATTCTTTCATGCTAATCATTTTCTTCTTTCCCCTCCACACACATTTTTCATGTTAAAGTGTTGCAGCTTTTATGTGCTCTTTCAGATGCTCTACTTATCAATTTTGATAAGACCTACAGCTTTTACTCCAGCTTTCCAAAAATCACAGAGAGTGCTGATAATGTCTATATAGACTATATTATATAGACAATATCTAATATAGACTGCATAAAAAATAAATGTTACCGTTATCTTTGCTTAAATCCATAAATAGGCTTTTCAAAATGTACATCTTTCTCTTCTCTTATGCCTTCATATATTTATTGTTTCATCGTTAATCACTGATTTTGCAAGGTTACGCCACAAACACGCTCAGGAAAAAAATGCCTTTTCTCACACTTTCACCAGCTGTAACCACCGTCAATCATTGGTTACCATATTGGCAAAATAAAATCAATAAAAAATTAGATCCATTCTAATGTGATGAATCACTAAGAAACCAATCATTGTTGGTGAATTAACAAACATTTGCCAAGACACGCCCACTTTGTAACATTCTCCATGTCATATTTTACATATTATATAATATTCAAAATAGAACATTGTAGACAAAAGGGCTTAGTTTTTTATTAATCTAAGGGATTGATTTAACATGATGTCACGGTCACCAGAATATTAAAAGTCAATGACCAAACAGTAGATATCGTACAGGTGCAGACGTTATTACACGTTTACAGGTATGCACTGATACCACTTTTTTAAGACCGGTTCTCGTCGAAATCGATTCTGATACCTGTTTTTGGGATGTAGCAATTTTCCAAGTAATGACACAGTGAAACTGATTAGTAAAACCCCATTTGTGACATCACAGCCACTTGGAATCTCATACTTCTGCTCTAAAATGTAAAGAAGGTGAAAATATCCCACATGATCAACATCTAAAAACAATGAACTGGGCAAGTACTTGTGGTTATTGGTTTGGATCTCATGTTATCGCTTGCCATTTCTCTCGATTGGTCGCTGAAAGCTAACATTACCGATAGCGGTACATTCTTCAGAGTTTTTGTACAAATACAAGAGTACTCAAATACTCAGTGTCGAGCCCAATAACAATAATGAGAAGTCGCATTTTTATCAAGTCATAGTAACCAGACTGTTTACCCTAGCAACCAATTAGGCAGGTTTCTATCATAGTTTTCAAAAAACCAGAAGAGAAAAGAAGATTTGACTCGTGATGATATGGTTAGAACATTAATGTAAATCACTGACTCCTTCATAGCAACCAGACAGTTTACCATAGCAACCAAATTAAAGGATTCATATCTAAAATTCAGAAAATCACGGCAGTTGGTCTTTGACTTGCATAGTGACATGGGGAAAATTATAGTAGGTCACTAACCCCTGCATAGCAACCAGACTGTTTACCATACCAACCAAATTAGTCATGGCGGTTGCTTTTCGAGACAAACAGTGACATTGGGAACACTATAATGTCAATAACCACTCTATTGCAACCCGACAATTTACCATCACGACTAATTTGGCATATCTCCATCCTAGCTAAATAAAACAAGAGTGGTGGGGGTCGGGGGTTGTCAGTGATAATAACATAGGGGACTATGTATAATGTCACCTCGACAACCATTCCAGTTTGTTATAAAAAAGGCACTTTCTCAATTCCACATCAAGGTTTGTGTTCAATCTTTAGCCGTGTGGTTTTTATAACTATAATGGTACACGGTGCACCACTAGCCTCAGGCAATAAAAAAAGAAGCTTGCCTCCTGTCAATAGATGTTGTGTTGTTCTATAAATAATTATTGATGACAAGTACAGTGGTACCAGGAGATACGAAAGTAATCTGTTCCAGGGTGACGTTTGTGTCTCGAATATTTCGTAACTCGAAGCATTAGTATCTCGAGATACCACTGTAATACACTAAATGGTACATTTTTAAATAGAAACACACGCTGTTCGTTAATAACTCGTTCATAGGTTGAAAACAGCATCGTAACAAATAAAGTTCCCCAGACAAAGGTTTGTTGAAGGAGTAAGCTCCGGTGTTAAACACAGACTGACCTGTAGGAGATGTTGAAGCCGGTGAGATTGTACGCAGCGTCACTAAAAAAGTGAAGCAGGGCAAAGCCGGACTGGGCCACCACCTCAGGGACCGTCTCATTACTGTAGCTCTCAGGAACGATCAGACCACTGCAACAAGATCGAGAACATAATTTAAGCACAGCGTTCCGCAGCTAACGTGAAATGCAGTCTGCTAACAGCGAAAGTATATTAATTCAATAAATACTACGCACTAGGAAGAATACAAATGGTCAACAAAAATAAATACTTGAAAACATATTTCACTCTTTTCAGGCATCACTTAAATCTTTGAATGTGCAAAAAGCAGCGTGAACTAAGAAAAGGAAATTCTATGAGTAGCATGCTGTGTGTTGACGTTAATGTCTGCAGCTAACTAAATTAGCTTCCTGAGATGACCATCCATCTTCGTCAGAAACGGAATCGGTCACATTGTGTTGCCTTCGCAGATTTAGCATCACAAGTTTTGCCCTTTAAATTTAGCAAAATGCTCCCAATCCTCCAAGCTTTGTTAGCGGCTAACCATGATGCAAAGGCAGACAAGACAGGGTACCGTGTCTTGAGTACAGGGTAGGAGGGTACTGCGGTGGAAAACAAAGCTTCAAAAAAACTAAATCACAATGTAGAATACATTTGAGAATGTATTTCAACTAGTCTTGGCAGCCCAATATGAGAATAACTGGTAATAGGAATAATCTCGTAATATCTAAACGGTGCATTGCTTAGTCTTACAAGTAAAAAAAAAAAAAAACAATTAAAGATTGTGAAATTCAACTGCCCTAAACAAAACACCCGAAGATTTGCATACTTCATCTTACAGCAGCACTAAACACACCACTCGCTTCACCTGAAAATCCATATAAAGCAGGGGGTATTATATGTTTTTTCAGGCATGTTGTGTCGTTTTATAGGACACTCAAGTAACAATTTTACCTACAGTTGAATTGCAATCACTGTATTTGTCAAACAACCTCTTGAAGAAATTTGACTTGGCATCTTGGCTGCGCATAACGCCCTGATATTCACCTGTGTCTTTAAGAAGCCCCTCCTTTCCGACACGCCCTCTTCAGGGCTTCCACTGCCACTGTTTGTTTTCATTTTCAGAGCGCCGCTACATTTGCATAGTAAAAACATTAAAATCATGTTTTTCAAAATGGCAACGGAGGATATTGTACAAGCCTATGCACACGATCCTACGTCGGACCCAGAAAGTGAGTTTTCGGCGGAACCGGAGCAAGTACAGAGACTTTTTCAAGACGTGTCTGCTTGGTAAATATCCTCTTGTAAATTTACACCATTTTGCTTTTTAAAGTCACGATTCAGCTGCGTTTTTAATGGGGGATCTGACATTATAACACAACATAAAGCTCAATAAAGTAGATTTTACATAATACCCCCCCCCCCCCCTTAAGATGAACCAATCAGAACACGACTTCAAGTTTTATCCCGGCACAGACTTAATCGTTGAAAAACAGCTTTGCTATTTTCTCACTCAAATGACATCTGTAAATAAATACTGCATACATACATCATCGGTCATGAATGAGGAACCGCGTGTGCTTTGTTTTGTTTTTTTACATTGCAGCTTTGTATGTGCGCCCAAAGCCTAAAAACTGAGATCAATGGGTTCACGAAATAAAACAGCGTGGCGTGTGCTATCAGCTGCTGCAGGAGTGGAAATCATTTCCATCCTATTGGATGTTTCTCACGATGGTCGCTTCTCATTAGCATAAAGTTAAACGTTTAACTTTTGTCGCTTGTAGCTGGCCATGCCCATAAGCTGTACTGGTTTCCATTGAAGATGAATGGGATTACGTTGGCCTGTCGCAGCTGTACTCAATCTGAACGTGGGTGTGACGTCTAAGGGTGAGACTAAGAGTTGATAATGCCTAAAAAAAAAAATAATAATAAAATAAAAAATAAAAATAAAAATAATAAAAAAAAAATAATAAAAAAAATCACAGATTTTTTCTTGTTTTCACACGGACAAGGCAGTATCTAATGCTACTTTTTCTTTTATGATTTTGTTGTTTTTTGCCACTAAATAAACCAAAATATGCGCCCTATTTAACATTTGCAAACACAAGTTGTAGTTTACTTTGATCTCAGGAGGCTTTGACTCTAGTGTGATTTAATTGAACTAACAGAGTTGCTTTTCCCTTTTAGTTCGGCTCATTTGGGCAGGGAAGAAAGCAACAACCGAACTCTAGATTCTAGACCAAAAGCGGACTCATACAAGCGATCCGAGACCTGCTTGAGGAGGTTGTGTCGGTATGGTTCAAAATGAAGTCTAGAGTGGTTTGTTTGTGGTGAGAACTCCGATCCTTGCTAGAAACCAAGGACAGGAACCAATAAAAAACATGCTCTTTGAACAAATACAGCCTCCGTATTGGCTTGCATGTGGCATTCGCGCATGGTGTCGGTTTACTAAGCAGCGTTTATCACAGCAAACTTGAAGTTTGTAATCCGACCATCATTTGCACCTAGCATTATAAATGATTAGCATGATTGAGATCGTAAAAGATTCCACGGGTCGAAATCAAGCAGCGGAGTCTGTCCCAGTTCTCAGGCGTTCGGTCCTCTGTTGTTAACTTCCGTGTGCGTGTTCATTCTAACCAATCGAAAAGCAGTCAGGGAAACATGTACGATGGGGTGTGACCAATGAGTCGCCCGTTTGAGGTCACATGGCTGTGTTTTCAACAAGTGCAGACCACAGCAATCAGTATGGTGTGAATGACGCCTAAATCTGCAGACGATTGCATCAGCTGTTCCTCCTGACTGTCTGCAGATGGAATTCCATTTTATAAAAAAAAAGTACAGACGTTTTACCATCCTGTGTCTTATACATGGATAGATAAATAAAACCCATTCATAAAGTTTGTGCATCATTTGGCAATTTGTTCAGATATTTTTCAAACACAAATCAAAACGTGGCAAACATTGAAGATGTGATCTGCTGTGAGAGCAGAAGCGCGATCTGTGAGCTAATCTGATCCTGGATTAGCGGAGCATTACCCAGAGTTCTCTCTCCTCTTGTTTACACCAAAGACAGGGAGTGCAGACAGTACCTGAAAGCAGCCAGTAGAGGAGAGTAAACGGAGTCTCCGTCGTAGACGTACAGATGATCCCAGCTGCACTCCGTGGCAAAATGCTCAAAGCGGAGCCTCAGGATCGAGTTTGGCCTATTGAAGGATGAAAACAAATCTTTTTAATAATCAAAAAAAAAAAAAGATTAATCACACAATTTTTTTGCAATTAGAATCAGAATGAGCTTTATTGCCAAGTGTGTGTGTGTGCGTGCATGTGTGTGTGTCTGTACGGAGCCCCTAAAGGGTCATGGTGGTAGGAGAAAAGAAAAAAAAATCAGGGTGAGAAAAAAAAAAATGAGGCTAGGTGAAAAAAACTACGGAGCCCCTAAAGGGTCATAGCAGTACGAGAAAAAAAAAAAACTATAGTAGAGAAACAAAAACCAATCAGTGTTGAAAAAAACCCCCGTAGCTTACAGCAGTGATTATTTGAACAGTAATCTACAGTATTGTACAAACTTTAGATTAGGGCTGAACGATATTCTGTTTTGACATCGATATCGGGATGTGCGCATGCGGGATAGTCACATTGCCGAAACAGACGATGTGAGGGGTAGAAGCCCATGGTGTACAACAGAACGGTAGCATCATGTAGCAAAGCACGAGTTTGTTGTTTGGCTTGTTGCTAGGGTGACATGTACGTTCCGCGTGCCTCCACAGTGATTGTGAGCTGTAAGCGGTGAGCAGCGGCACAGGAATCATTCACTACTAAAAATGCGCAATGAACAGGTGCGACTTTGCCAGTGTGACGCCTCATAGAGGATGACAATTTTTCGGGATTTCCCGGGGTCTCGTGATTCCCGTGGGGTTCCTGTGGGATGGGATAAACTTGTGCTTTTAATCTCGTGATCGGGATGGGAATAAAAATCAACGGGAGTGGGAACACCATTAATAGATTATAATTTTCTGTGTTTCACGGAATAACACGGAAGTCCAAAGAGCATGTTTTTTCCGGGTCGGCAACAGAAGTGAACCCTTTAAAACTGAAGCTGTGACCGGCAACAAACAAAGAGAAACAGACCTTTCACCAGGAGCTCAGGAGACAGACGAGTGATTGAATTCCTGTGATCGCTTTAGCAACAGTTTAGCAGAGATTTATATAAATATAATATTTATACTGTATATAATAATATAAGCATTGTCATAATAGTAGTAGTAATACGTTTATTAGAGTTAGATTTAACTGTTTTACCATGCTCTGTCCGTGATTATTATTCCGCATTCGTGCAACATGTGTCTCTTTTTCCTAATTTCCTCGCATTCTTCCATCGTTTTTGGAACAGTAAACTGTTAAGATTTCAGCGCCAAAACACTTGTAAATAGTGAAAGAAGATGTTTATGCCATCATAGAGAGCCCTGAGTTTTGTGAACTTGTCTATCACAGTCATATGTAAAAAAAGTTTTTATACACAGGGTTTATTCCAAACAATAATGTTTTTTTCAATATATATATAGTGTCATTTTTTATATTATATAATTTGACTTTATATAATATTGCTTTTATAACCGCTCATGATCTTGATTCCAACAACATTTGCTTCATTAATTTATTTATATTTTTTGCTAATTTTTGTATAGAAACATAAGGGTTTTCAAATCTAAAATGATGAAATATATTTATATATTAATGGATTGATGGCTCTCAATATCGCAATATATATCATTTGGAAAAAAATAATCGCAATGTAATTTTTTTCCAAATATCGTTCAGCCCTACTTTAGATTATTTATTTTAGTTTCGTCAGACTGTATTCGTACTACGGATCCCCTAAAAGGTCATGGCGGTAGGAGAAATGACTCTTTAGGGGCTCCGTATGTGTGAGCACACTCAAGGAAATTATTTTGGTACATGTAAGTAATCCAGTGCAACAGAACAAATAACAATGTAAGGTGCTGAAGTTTAAAGCGGCAACATTATTCCGGTGTGCTTGACAGTAAATTCAGGTGCCTTGCTGAAATAAAAGGAACATTTAAGAATCAAGTGTACGGATGAAGTGTTCGGAGGTGTGTGTATTAAAAGATATAAAAATTAAAAAAAATATGTAAACTAAAGACAAACAAACCATTTCAAGTCAAAATCAGATTTTTCTTAACTTGTAACACATATTTTCTAATGTAAACAACATACCTGCAATAAAGCATAGATAATTCTTTAAGAAAAATCAAACATTTACAATCCCTCCAAAACACAAAGAGATTCACTTCAAAATATTAAATAAATCATTTGTCCTCCCAATGATTTTATAAATAATAGGTTCTTTTGTTTTCTTTCAAGTACACGTGGATCCTTTTTCGTTCCAGGACAGAAAATAACCAAATTTGACATAAATCTAAAATGGTTAAAACAATCGCCATCTTGGAAAGGTTTTCTTTTCATGTTTTAAATGTTTTAAGTGTACCCCAAAGCCCCCAAGCCAAAGAACATCAATATATTACTAATCTGTACAAATTATCATTTAATAATAACATATTTATTTATTTCTCCTCAGTAAGTTTTATTTTGCTTTTCTTGCAGTAGTTGAATATTTTGACACGTTTTAAAGTTTACATTTGCATTACTTCTGTCGATCACATGACCAAGGCATAAATACACAGAAAGTTTATGAAAAGGGCAAAATAATCATTTACAAATGTAATAAATTGATCTTGCTTCTAGGGCAGAGTATTGTGACCAATTCGATTTGATTCCTATTTTTATGGTTTCAATTCAATTTCAATTTCAATTCGATTAGCTATCAAAATAGTTCTGCAGACTTGATCAATATTTTGAAATAAATGCTAATAACTGAAACTCTCCTACTTAAGTTTATTACTAAAAATCACATCTACATTAATAATAAGGTGCACGCAGTCGTTTATTTTAACGAGAGGTAGATATTCATATCCTCAAACGTAAAGCACACGCATTAAGAATCGATTCAGGATTTCCCAAATCGATATTGTTGCTTTATTTATACATATATTCTAAAAATATAATAACTTTTTTTAACTCTTGCTACAGATGCATTCATTTTTTAATTGCTTGAAATCTCAATTGACCAGGTGCGACACAATATTTGATATAAATATACGGACATTCAATCAATGTTAGTTGTTTTTATATTTGTTTTAATTTGTTAAAACAATAATATGTGCAATATGTATTTTCTTTAGACTCCGGGGCTGAAGATTAGCTCTTTGATCGTGTTTCCACGACAAACCTCTGTTCATAGTAACTAGTGTATTTGATAGAATAATAGAGAGGGACGCATTTTGAAACCTTCAAACTTAACAGAATTGATTAAAGAAATCAACTGTTTTAAAGAGAGTTAACGTCTTTAAACATCGGAAACATTTGCCTTCTTCAATGAAGAGCATGAGGCGACAAATTAAGAAGAAAATAAGAGAATAGCATTAGTTATATTTAAGACGTAAACTCACAAATACCTCAGGGCAGCTGAATGTAACGGGTAGCTGGACAAAGCAGTTCCTCCCAAATTCTTGCTTTCGATACGCCCCTTTTTTAGACTTGTAGTTCGGGAATCATGGGTATTGTAGTGCATAATGGCCACCAGACACAAGTTGAATAGAAAAGTTGATTCTGAATAATATGGCGCCTTGAAGTCTTTACAATAGTGGTGACTTTTGAAAAGCTCCTTGATTGTCGTTTTGTGTTTAGTGTTCCATTTGTAGCAAAGATCACCTTTTTATTAAAAGAGACCATCCCCACAATCCAGCAAACCCAAATGAATGCTGCCTTCAAAAGGTTACAAGCGAACAGTGGCATACTCACTCTCCCTCGATGAGCCACGTGCACTTGGTCTTGTATTTGTAGTGCCCTGGTCCGTCAGACAGGTAGCCAGAGGGTCCTGTCAACCTGTCACCAAACAACAACAGACCAATCAAAACAGCAGAAGTACACCAGTTACACAATACCAGTTTAACAGATCTCAGTCAGAGACTTTATGAGCGATATAAGAAAGAGCTAGAGTCAGGGCAGAGCTCAAGAGCGCTGTACAGACTCAGATTCCACGATTAGTTAGTCGTTAGATTCTCGTCTTTGGAAATAAATCCCAAAACAATCCTTGAATGTAACTAGAACAATTTCCACATCAGCATTTCACTTCCTAATTCTGATTCTGACACTAAATATGTAAATACTCCAACTCATGCACAACGAACCACATTTCTAAAATAAATTAAACAAAGCAAATAAAGTGTAACAGTGTATCGTATCACAAAATATCGCAATACAAAATTCACACAATACGCATCATGGGAGATATCGTCCAGGAGCTGAAGTGTATTTGTTTCTTGGAGTTATGAGGATTCTAGTCACCTCTGTAATTTCTTTACCATTGCTCCTTATTTTATGCAAGATTGTCTGGGAGACAATTTTCCTTTACTCACATTTAAAGTGATCACAAGTACAAAATGATCTCTCTCAATCACCTAGAGTAAAAAGATGACAATGCAAACATTAACACTGCCCCCTAGTGGATGGACGGCATCAAAGCTCTTATACAAACCAAACTAGACCTTAGCAGTTTTAGCTTTGTGGTCTAAAAACATTGTAAATGTCATTTTTTTTTTAATAATGGTTTGTTAAATAAACAGATTCAATAGTTCAATGCGTTTTGTGACGTAGACATAATATTGACGTATACATCATATCGTTACACCCTTACTTTATACACATTTGAAGAACTACACAGCCCCTACTGTAGCTACAATCTCAAAGAGCTTTAACACAGTTCCAGTCCTGAGGGAGCTGCACAAAAACTCCAGCCGTGATAAACAACATCTTCCACAAACACATTGCTTTCCATAGAGAGCAGAGACCTTCCAGCCAGCCAATCAGATCGGTCAAGCACCAATCATGAACCATTAAAGTCACACTGAGCACACGCTTGCAATATTGCTTTCAAGATAGCAGGTGGAGGTTCTGTTTGCCATAAAAGAGTTCAAAGTTGACAGTGTGGAGAAGCAATCACTAGATCAACAAGAGACTAACCAACAGAACTTCAGAGCTCCTTCAAATTTGAGAACATTAATGCAGCAAACTGGTGGCAAAAAAATGTATTGCAATTGAACAATACTCAGTACAGTGGTGCCCCGAGATACGAATGCTTCGAGTTACGAAATGTTCGAGATACGAACAACTACAAGCAGTTCTTCTGTTTTTTTCCGCTTGTTTGTATGATGTCACATAGTGCTTCCGGGTTATTATACACTTCAAAACACTTCAACAACACAGCGAAACATTATGTATAGATTACTAATAATGTGCTATAACAAATATAACAAGAGTCAAGGCGTCGTAAAAGAAATAACGTTTATAACGTGGAAAGTGCTGTTCTGTAGCGCAGGTTAGAGAAACCCAGTGACGCGTTCTCAGAAATGTCTCTCCATCTGCCTGCGCTTGCGTTTGAAACCGTGTTGGTGTCAGTAATTCGTGAAATATCTCGAGAAAGTTAACTTTCATACGTAGTGCCGTAATGTTTTCTGCATCCGTTCCTCCTCCTCCGACACATTGTTTCACTCTCAAGGTAAAGTTTCACATTTGTGAACATATTACGTATTTTTCTTGTGTTTTATTCTGTTTTATTATCATTTATTACATTAACAATGTGTAGATTTAAGGATTGAAGAAACGTTACTTGATTTTTCTCTGGTTATGTAAAACTTGCTTCAAGAAACGAAATGTTCGAGATACGAACGCCACCCTGGAACGGATTAATTTCGTATCTCGGGGTACCACTGTACTATATTCTTAATACAACAGTACTTTTGCAAGCTGAATCGCTTGACAAATCAGCAACTGCATCAGTGAAGAGGAGCTACACATCAGCAAGGAGAAAGAAGATGGTCACATGTGGTCATCATAACGGCAAGCAAATTTACAGAATGGCATCATGTAAAATTAACATTTCTACTCGTTTATGGTGGATTCATTGGCTTGCGAAGTGTTGAGACTTCCACAGAACTCTTCGATGCTCTTTGGACTATTTGTCCCTTTCCAACCCAGGTGGATTGATGAATAAAATGAATGATGAATAAATGACTAAACTAAACTAATGAATAGGCTTAAATAAAATGATATAAACAATACATTGTGATGGGTGCTGCGTATAATCAACCCTATGATAACCCGCTTTGGAGCAAACACCTCCAGACAGACCAGGACCAGATTGTGACCATAGGCTGGTCACCTTGATAGAAGATCAGATGGAGGACCTTAACGCGGCCTCGAAATGGCAGATCGGCTCTGCTTGGCCTGACCGATGAAACTCTGCATGATTCGACAGCATTAGCGGTGAGACCGGCTGCTATGTTCACCCAAAGTTGGGTTCAGAGGAGCGTATGCTCCTGTTCGTGGTGGGAGTTATGGGTCGATCCTTTTTTAATTTGGTGCAGCCACATTTTAAATCAGGCCTGAACTCGCCGACAGTGACTGAAATAATAGCCGCAAATAAACTAAATTCTCTTCCAAACCACACACACAGTGGAGTAAAAACGTATTTAGTCAGCCACCAATTGTGCAAGTTCTCCCACTAAAAAAGATGAGAGAGGCTCGTAACGTTCTTCTTAGATAGACCTCAACTATGAGAGACAAAAGGAGAAAGAACAATCCAGAAAATCACATTGTCTGATTTTTAAAGAATTTATTTGCAAAATGTGATGGAAAATAAGTATTTGGTCGGCTACAAACAAGCAAGATTTCTGCTCTCACAGACCTGAAACTTCTTGTGTAAGAGGCTCCTCTGTCCTCCACCCGTTACCTGTATTAATGGAACCTGTTTGAACTCATTATCAGAATAAAAGACACCGGTCCACAACCTCAAACACTCACACTCTAAACTCCACCATGGCCAAAACTAGAGAGCCATCAAAGGACACCCGAAACAAAATGATAGACCTGCACCAGGCTGGGAGACGGAATCTGCAATAGGTAAACAGCTTGGTGTGAAGAAATCAACTGTGGGAGCAATTATTAGAAAATGGAACACATACAAGACCACTGATCATCTCCCAAGGTCTCACCCCGGGGGGTCAAAATGATCACAAGAACGGTGAGCAAAAATCCCAGAACCACACTGGGGGACCTAGTGAAGGACCTGCAGAGAGCTGGGGCCAAAGTAACAAAGGCTACCATCAGGAACACACTACGCCGCCAGGGACTCAAATCCTGCAGTTCCAGACGTGTCCCCCTGCTTAAACCAGTACATGTCAAGGTCGTCTGAAGTTTGCTAGAGAGCATTTGGATGATCCAGAAGATGACTGGGAGAATATCATATGGTCAGATGAAACCATAATAGAACTTTTTGGTAACAACTCTACTCGTCGTGTTTTAAGGAGAAAGAATGCTGAGTTGCATCCAAAGAACACCATACCTACTGTGAAGCATGGGGGAGGGCTGTTTTTCTGCTAAGGGACCAGGACGACTGATCCGTGTAAAGGAAAGAATGAATGGGGCCATGTGTTGTCAAATTTTGAGAGAAAACCTTCCATCAGCAAGGGCGCAGAAGATGAAACATGGCTGGGTCTTTCAGCATAACAATGATCCCAAACACACCGCCCGGGTAACGAAGGAGAGGCTTCATAAGAAGCATTTCAAGGTTCTGGAGTGGCCTAGTTAGTCTCCAGATCTCAACCCCATCGAAAATCTTTGGAGGGAGTTGAAAGTCCATGTTGCCCAGCGACAGCCCCAGAACATCACTGCTCTAGAGGAGATCTGTGTGGAGGAATGGGCCAAAATCCCAGCAACAGTGTGTGAAAGACTTACAGAAAACGTTTGATCTCTGTCATTGTTATATACCCTTTGTTGGCAAAGTATTGAGATGATCTTTTGTAGCTGACCAAATACTTATTTTTCACCATATTTTGTAAATAAATTCTTTAAAAATCAGACAATGTGATTTTTCTTTCTCCTTTTGTTTCTCATAGTTGAGGTCTGTCTATGATGAACATTACGGGCCTCTCTCATCCTTTTTAGTGGGAGAACTTGCACAATTGATGGCTGACTAAATACTTTTTACCTCACTGTATGCCTTTTTAGGTACTAAATAAATTCTATTTAATAATTAATCTGTGTCTCCTCCATAAGCGCGTTGTTTTTATGGCGGTAATAAGGTATCGAAACTTATACCGCTGCTATTTTTAGATCCCACAGTAAATCATTTGCCGTATTACAACACAAGCCTATTATAGAGTTGTGAGAGCTTGAGTGGGATCTTATGGAATCCCCTCAAAGAGCAGCCACGGACCACCCTCCAATGAAGGCCAAAGTGGATCAGAAGCTTCCTGAGGCCAGTAAAACTTGTAAACGGGTTCCAGCGATTAATCCCAACCGAGCACGTGAACACGGTCTTCCCAAAGTACACCCTGAAATAAAACAGCGTTACTAATGAGTTCACAGGGATGGATTGGCGAAGGCTTCCACGGACAGACTCATGATTGATGCCACATGATCATTTAAATAAAGCATCTCCAGACCAGCGACTCACCCTGCGTAACCCAAAGCCTCCAGTGGAACCAGTGCCTCCACTACTCTCACTGCTGGTTTGTCCACCTCACACATGACTCATTTAGCTTGAAAATCTGATTGCTTCTACTTCCAAACTTGGCCACGATCTGTGGATCAGATTCTGTAAAACTCATGTTTCTCTATCCATCCAGCATCTGAAAACTCAGACCATCAAGATCCACAGAAACCATTTCATCCCTCAGAACTTCTGCTAAATCAAGAATGAGCTAAACGTCTGTGTTAGCATTCGTTCATTCATTTTCCAATCTGCTTATTCCCTTTCGGGGCCACGGGGGTCTGTCGGTCCCTATCTACAGCCCACATTGGGCGAGGTTGCCGGTCCATCGCAGGGCAACATTCACTCACACCATCACACCTAAAGGGAATTTAGATTATTCACTTAACCTAACCCACACAAGTACTGGGAGAACATACAAACTCCTTCCAGGAAGGCCACCGGCGAGCCTCAAACCAGCAACCTTCTAACTGGAAGGCCACAGACCTACTTCACCACCGTGCCGGTTGCCCGTACCTGTCTGTGTTAGCATTCCAAGCTTAAATCTTAACTGCTTTGTGTTTTAATGCATTTAAGTTGATCATCTCTTAACATCTGCGCTGATCTTTCCATTGGCCCCGTCTCCAGGAAGCTGAAGCCTCTATTATCGGTCCATTGCACATTTGCGCTCCATTGTCATTGCCCTTACCCAAAATACATTTGATCGTTTTGATTTCACCACAAATCCCAAATCATTCATATTGGGACTTAATTGTATAATTAAGGACAGAAATTGAATTGGAAGGAAAAGAAAGTGATACATAAACTGCAGGGTTTCCCCTACCGTGAAATAGGAGGGGTTTATAAAAATATATAAATGATATTTCATTGTGAAAAAAATGCTTGCTTGCGTATGCTTCTGTAAAATACCAAAAACAGAATTGGTTGGTACTTCGGTAGGTACTCTTGTGCTATTCCAGGGCCTATTCGGTTTAGACTTAAATTATGTGCGCAAGGACCCACAACCCATAGTTAGTTATCGCTGTGCCTGACGGGGGTCTAACCCACTCGAAACGACCATAGACAGTGTTGCAGCAACCACACAGTCGACCGTCTACTTTGGTGAAATCATGTGGATGAAGATGCTCCGGGAAGCTGATATTGGCTACATTAAAAAAAATTGTTTACAACAGACAAAAATCAAATATGTGGATAAAAAGTGAAAACCTGGAAAGTTTACGAAACTACCCTACAAGCCAAATGCTAGAAGAAGCTTCAGGTTCAAGAGGACTTGAGATGAAGAACTAAACATTTATCGTTTCCTGTTTTCATATCAAAACTCGAGGTGATCACGGGTGAGCGGCCTAAACATCACGGAATAAAGCGGATCCTCTTTCTGTCATTTTTCAATGACTTTTCCTTTAAAAGCACTCGAGTCACATGACCCTGTTCCATTTCCTTTTAAAGTGAGTTTAAAAACAATTCTTTTAAAATCAAGTAATGTACCCTTCCTTCAACAAATCTCTGAGCATTTCTACTGTACACAACTGATCAGTGAACTGTGAGGGGAACTAAAATAAACACGTCTGCTGCTCGTCTTTAAACGGGCAAATCTGACTCTCTCTTCCCTCTTCTCTCCACTCTCTGATCTTTTAGACCCATATACCCCAATGATACGGCCAATGGCTGCTTCTGAACATTAAGACTCCGATGGGATTCGGCTTATTCTGTGGCAGCACCAGAGAAATGGAATGAACCGTCTCTGCATATTAAAGAGGCCCTCGACTGTTTTTAGATCTTTTTTAAAGACCCAACTTGTTTTGACATTTTTAGCATATTTGAAAACCTTAATGGTATATTATTATTGCAATATGTAATAATAAATGTAATAAAAATAATATTAGTCTGTTTTTTTCTGTCTTTTACTCCGGTGGTTGAGTTATTTCGTTGCATAATAAAAATGGCCTTTACCTCGCCCGATCCCGCCACCTACCCCTCCTTGGATTTTTATTTATTTTGTATTTTAGACTACCCTTCGGATGCAGAAAAAAGAAAAAGTAATGAGAAGAGACAAACTCAAGGGGATTTTTAAGTGGTAAGATCATGTTCAGGATAGAGATCGAAGCTGGGTCTTTATTGAAAATAAATAATTAAATATTAAGTTGAAAAGCTATGGCTCCAGTTTACAATATAAAGTTAAACCATAAACGATAATAAAAATGAGTAAATAATGGAATTCAACCGGAATTATTTAAATTTCTTAACAATATTTTCTGTACACACACATTATAAAAAAAAAATAAATAAATGCCATTCTTACATATTTTGGTGGTGGTTGTGGCCAAACATCTCAGGAAATCATTTTCTTGACACATAATCTCTTTCGGGGTAAATACGAAAGAGATTTGTGAAGACGATACTTAATTAATTCATTGTAAAGTAGCGCCACAAAGTTTCCTGCTTAGGGCCCGCAGACGTACAGGCCAATATATTGAGCAAGCTTCATTTTACCGCGATGGACAGGTGATCGGTCAACGGTCCACCCGATGCATGATGGAGACCCCCGTGACCCCGAAAGGGAACAAGCGGGTATGAAGATGAATGAAGTTTAAAAATTTTAATTTAACCAAGATTCCTCCGCCGATTTTCTTTGGTGCCCTCCTCGTCTGTTCGTTTAACCTTTTCCAACCTCCTTCAGTCTTACATTCAACGGTTTTGACCAGCCTCACTCGTACTGCACACTTCTTTACACATCACTGTATACACGGAATAAAACATTACTTTACGGTACACATTTCATCCTTCGGTAACGATATATACAATCATGCCACCCAGCCCTAGATGCATACGGTATTAAATTGCAGTACTTTATTTTATGTACTGGTTGAAATAGGCACAGGCTCTGGAGCACATTTACGCATTTCACAGACACTTTTATACAAAAAAAAAAAAAGCGAGGAATTTTGGTGAGTTCTTGGTCACCCATCAGTGGAACTCTATACGCACACTTTTATTGTAATCTCATCAATATTTGGTGTCTCTACATTTAACCATCAATTCTAAAGCAACACTTGCACACATTCAGGAATTTTGTAGAATTATAGTCGAGAGTATGATCCACCATTTATACCAAACAGCTGCTAATGATCATTCGTGTAAAAACAGAAACAGGAGACGGTGTAGACAAAAGCCAAACTCTGCCACAAAGGAGAGGTTGAGAAAGAAGGTTTTCTTGTCATGGTGAGCACAGCAACAAGATACAAGGTAGTTCTCCTGCATCAACAAAGTCTCTCTCAGATTTCAAAGCAGACTGAGGTTTCAAGAAGTGCTGGTCAAGCTCCGGCAACGTTTCGGTTTGGAGACACAATGGTCGCCGATGAAACCTTTGCAGCAAACGTAAGACATATCAAGCTAACGTCCAGCATTGCAATCAGAACAAGGCCAAATGAGTTAAGAATCCAAGAAAACATAGGAACTAGATGAAGAAAGGGTTGTTCTGCACTGATTAGGCAAAATGTGAAATATCTGTCTGCAGCAGAAGACAGTTCCGGAGAGAGCTACAATAATCAGTGTCTGCAGCAACAGTGAAGCATGGTGGAGGTTCCAGAACATTTGGAGCTGCATGGAGTCGGAGATTAGCTCAGGATGCTGATAGTGATGCATCATGGGATATTATCAGCTAGGGCCCAAAATGTATTCTCTGCAGCCGGACAATTCCCTCAAACATGCAGCCAAACACATTACAAACCATATTCAGCAATTGAGAAGAACAAGACGTACTAGAAGTGACGCTGTGTGTCTGTGTGATTACATGACATAAAAAGATGTGATACAGCTACATCACAGAAGATCTGGGGTCTGTTCTCCAGCAGAGATCCTTCAGACACTCTGCAAGTGCAGCCAGAAGAACTGCGGCTCTTCTGATAAAGAAAATAAAATATAGATTCTTTTGTTCATTCATACCATTGTGTTCATAGATGAAAGTTAATGATTAACACTTTTATTTGCAAAAGCATTCTTTGTTCAAAGTTCCACAGCCCCTAAAACATTTGCACAACACAACTTGTTTTTTTCAGTTTTAAGTAAATAAATAATAACGATAAGGGTCTCAATAGCAAAAAGTTGCTCATTTGGCTATTAGAAAAGAATGCAGTAAATATTTGGCACGGTTTGATTGATTCTAATGATATTTTTAACAATAATGACACAATCCTATGTGTTCTGCTGGCTGGGATTGAAGCCGGCTCGTCCTAATGAACATCAGGTGCGCTCGGGTCGCTTGTCCTTCCTCCTCTGTGCAGCTTCACAGCCACAAACACGTTTAGAGTCGGGGTCAATGTTTGCGACGCATACGTGACCGAATCACGGGAACCAGCCGTTAACGACAACCAGGAGAGCCTTACCTGAAGCGGCCGCCGCAGTGCTGGCACTGCTCCCCGACCCATCCCGGCTCGCAAGCACACGCGCCGCTGGCCGCGTCGCACTGCCCGTTCAGGCACGGCTTGTCACACTCTTTCGCTTCCGTGGCGGCGGGCAGCCGTAGCAGACCGGCGAGGGCTGTGATGAAGAGCAGACGCTGCAGGACGCTGCCGTGGAGGCCTAAGAGAGAGCGGCCAACAGACAGAATCCAGCCCCGGCAGTTGGGCCTCCGAACCTCCGCAGCCATTCGCGCAGACGAGTCGGTGGGGAATCCGCTGCTGGTGACGTGCGGATTACCGGAGGCAAAAAACGGTGGTGTTGCTGCTGTTGTCAGCGTCTGTTGTTTATTCGTTCGCGGGTTTTATCTCTCCGTCTTGTTCACATCTTACCGATGCTTATCGCCGCAGCAGTGGCGTATTGACACCCGGAAATGACGAGTACGGAAGTGCGCGTTGATTGATAAAGAGAGTGGAATTTTAAGTAATTAAGTAAAACAAAAACACACACACAACCTAAATTTATTCGTTGTTATAATTTATTGCAATTTAATAATAAAAATAAGTTCTTAAAATAAATCTAAGCAGTTTTTTTTTTCGTTACACTTCAAATAAAATTATGTAACGGTCATTATATTCAAAAATTTTTCTGCTAACGGACTTCTGGTCACTTTAGGATTCATCGCCGTTTTAGAGAAAATATTAAGTGGCATTAACTTTAAAACACTTCAAATGTACGTCAATAGCGCCACTTAGTGGATATTCTATGTATTCAATCACCTGAAAAGTTAGTTGCACATTACTAAAAAAAGCAATAAAAAATTGCTTTTTTTAAGTACTTTCCAAAAAGTTTAACACACATTATACATAAAAATGAGAGCAAACAAGAATTGTACAAACATCGTAGAATGTTTATTAAATTCTGACTTATAAGAAGTCACAATATTTCAACAAACACACTTCAGTGGACGAAGTGCATTCATAAACCTTATTTGTAGCATATCCAACCCAACGGATTGATTTTACTCAACATAAATAAAAACAAGTAAACTTATTTACAAAGATGGCAAGAGAAACTGGAGCCAACAAAGGTTATTTGAAATTTTTTTTTAAAAATGAATCTGAAAGACATACAAGAACCCGAAAGGTGCATCAGCAGTAGTAACAAAATGAACCTCGGTAGAAAGCAGAGGAAGCAGTAGACGAAATACGTGAAGGACCTGCAGGAAGGCATTTACCACAGTGATCAGAACGAAGACGATCTTTACCGGGATGCTTCAGAGAGACGGGTCACAAGGCGAGGGGTTTGTTAGCCGACCTCTGACCTGATTCGTTATTAAGGGTCGAAGGTCATAATCTCATGTCTGTTCTGCAGCATAAGGGCCCGTTTCGAGAAATGCACGAGAAAACTCACTGAAGTTACAGTTTCCTTTAGATCCACCACTGTTCTCTCAAACGACTCTCAGCAAAAAACGTCCACACGAGTTGAAAAAAAAAGCAGTTACTGTACAGAAAGTTCCATCATGTACAAAAACAAGCGCAGTTCCACTAATCAAAACTGGTAAGAAAAATCATACAATCAGCATTGACCTGATACGATACAGGATTCCTCCATCTCAAGCTTCCTCGTTGATTAATCAAAGCGACGCGATTCTTGCGCAGCTTTACCTTTCAGAAACTACTCTCCGACGCACAGTGACTACTGTTCTGCGGTGATGAAATGAAGTACTTACAGAAGGCAGTTTACACGTTCCCATGTGCGGCCATTCGTCTGGCTCGAATGCCTTGTGCGTTCTGTCCGGATAAACCCGTTCTAGCTCAGAGTCTATTTACATTAGACAGAAACTCAACCTGTACAATCTCCGCCCCCTTTGGACAGGAACGCTCACAAAGCAGGATTGTGCAACCGAAGGCGCGTTATTCGTTAGCAACCTTTCTTCTACAACAGAATGAATGAAAGTGATTGATCTAGAACATCCAGAGGAGATGACTGACTGAAAATACCCGATGTATGCTTCCAGTAGATTGTGGAACAGCCGTCTCTCTCTGTGAATGTTAAAATAGTGAGGTGGTGACCGGTTGTGTTTGCCGTCCCGCGGATGAGGCACAGTTCATGTTTGTGTGTGCTCTAGTTCGAGGAGGAGATCTGGCGTGACGGTCGGCCTCCAGACGAGGCGCTGTAGGTTCGGGTGCGCTGTCGCACTCTGCAGGGAACCTCCAGCTCCTGGAATAAAGGTGCCTCTGTGATCTCGGAAGCCTCCGGTCGCTCTGCGGGCACAGGGGAGAGCATGCAGCGCACCATCTGAGCCTGAAACACATACACACAAGGTCAGATCAGAAGCCATGAGATCACATGACCAGGATGATGACAGACTTCAAAAATCCAGAATTTGAATCGGATCAAGCTGCAATTCATCAACAGACCACTTGAGGCTAGCGCCAGAAGGAAACGGATTCATTGGGTTTTAAAAGTCCTGTGGAATCTCTTTAGTTTAAGTTCTATGTAATGTAATATCGACTTTTGTGACATTCCTAACATCTTTTAGAGCTGTTTCCTGATTAAAAACAGTAAGATAAAAGCGAGCTGTATTTAGGGTCTTTCATGCATGTTGTGTAATCCTAATCTGAAAATGTCTTGATCAAAGGACCGCCATAGTTCTAGCTCCGCCCACTGACCAATCAGATTAATCGCTCATTCAGCTCATCTCTATGCAAGTACTCCTGTCTGCAGACGGGTCCAGCCCACGTGTCATCTCATTGGTGTGGCAAAGAAGCCAGTTATGTGTGTGATGTATTGAATTAACAGCTTAACGTTACTTTAATTCTGTTTCAGGGCTTAGCGTTTAGCAACTCTTTAATGTTGGTTTAGTCAATTCCGCCAGAGCGAAAATAAGTATGTTTTAATGCTTTCAGGATGACGTGTATTCGCCAGTGCACATATATGATGTGTCATGGTTGTATTTCCATCTGTAGCCTTTAACGCTCATAAATAGAGATAAACGTCATTTAAAGATCCACTACGAATGAGCTTTGATGCGTGAAAAAATAATAATAATAAATAAGTACAAAGTAACAAACAGCCTGACAAAATTCTGTAATATATGATGTACAATGAAAAGTGTTACTAAGCTCAGGTAAATTTTATTCCTCTGGAAGTTGACTTCTGCTTGAAACCGTGTTGGTGTCAGTAATTCGTGAAATATCTCGAGAAAGGTAACTTTCATACGTGGTGCCGTAATGTTTTCTGCATCTGTACCTCCTCCTCCGACACATCCCCTCACTCTCAAGGTAAGGTTTCACATTTGTGAACATATTACGTATTTTGCTTGTGTTTTATTCTGTTTTATTATCATTTATTACATTAACAATGTGTAGATTTAAGGATTGAAGAAACGTTTCTTGATTTTTCTCTGGTTTTCCATTTTTTTCATCTACTTATTCTGTTGTTTCTGAGAGCCGCTGCACGGATTAGATGTTTTACATGTAAAACTTGCTTCGAGATACGAAATGTTCAAAATACGAACGTCACCCTGGAACGGATTAATTTCGTGTCTCGGGGAACCACTGTATAAGAAATGTTGATTCTGAAAGGAAATAAAGGATTTCTGACAAGTGTAGAGGGGTGTGTACATTTATGCTGAGCACTGTATGTTTAAGACATTTCAAACCCAGATAAAGGATATTTCATGGTTTTTAAGGCCACGTATCAGCATTATGGAAAGCACAGCTCTTATAAACTGGCGCATCAAACTGTTTCGTGAACCACACAACACCCTGAAAATACTGGTGTAATCTACAGCAGATGCATCATTCTAAACAGGTGGCATCCGCATTGTGCTGCAGCGTGCATGAAAATCACCAGCGAGAGCCTGCTGATGCTATTGCAGCCAATAGAGGGCACTAGAGGAGTTCATCTGAGGGAAGAGAATAGATCCACACAATAAAACTTACCTCCAGGATATTTGCCCGGCAGAAAGCAGCAGGAAACTGCAACAACCGCACCTCTGTGAGCGTCTGAAAGAAAACACCATCACATCTTCCACGTCAGCAAATATCTTACAACGTGAAATATACTGAATAAACAACGTGAAATATACTGAATAAACAGCACTGCGTTTACAAAATAGAAAATACAGCCTTTATGATCAATTTTAAAAAAATGCAAATCATAAAGAGAAGAGGACAAATAATTTGTTCGTTTGCCCACACACACAAAAATAACCGTCCGCGAGGCTTGTTTCATCAGAGAGAAAAAAAAAAAACGAGCTTCCATGCACAAATAGCTCGGACCACTCCTTGTATTTCTACATTAACAGATCCTTCCTGGTTTCTCCGGTAGAGTTCAGCCACCAATGTAAGCTCTTTGTTTTAAAATCTTAGAAGGCCTGTTAATGAACTCCTAGTTCAGTGTTCTCCTGCAATCGTAGCCTGCGCTCGGCGTCTAATGAACCCTAAAGTTCCTTTGAATTGATTAGACAGGACCTCAGAGCAATATCGAATTCAGAGCAGGTCAAACCTCTTTGGATTTAGTTTGAATTCTGATTGGATTGTGGAAGAGAAGAATTGTATTTGATTCCCTTGTGAATTTTTTTTATTTGCACGGCACCCTGGCGTGTTGTACATAAAAATATGGTTTGATTTATGCACCGATCATTTCTTTGTTTCTCGATCAAAACGAGCCTCTTTCCCTCGCTGTGATCATTGTCAGTGTTATTAGCATCCAGTGGTTGGTCTTACCCTGACTCTCTCCATCTGTGTGCGGAAGGGATAGAGGAGCTCAAAGAGAATCAGTCCGAGAGAGTAGATGTCCACCTTGTGAGAGTACGAATTCCCAGACAACTGTGGAGAGGAATAGGAAGAAAAAAAAACATTAAAACAATAAAGATTTTAAACATTAAAAGCGACATAAGCTGAGAATCTGTTCACTCACAAATAATGATGGTGTCGCATTTAAGTTTCAGAAGTTTAACTGGAGATGTGGATTATCAGGAGATGCTCAGTTATTTGCCATCTCCATCTCACCACGGATTATTTTCCAAACATGGCTCTTATTGTTTGGAAAATACTTATTGACCCATCCATTAATCACCATTTTCAATATTAAATTAATCTAGCAATCTAGAGATTGATCAAAGTTAGTTATCTGTGTATTTATCAACGTTATACTTTGAATGTGAATCTTGAATCTCTGAAGGTTTATATATCGTTGGCAGGAAGGTCAGCAGAGCAGGAATATGCAAATCTTAACCAATCCGACAGCAGAACCTAAGAAATTGTCTCAAAGAATTTGTGCATCAGAGGGCTGTCTAAAATGAAGTTGTATTCTATTTTAAAAGGTTAACTGTTTGATGTAAAATTGTGTAAAATTTATAAAGAAGAACCAAACCAATCACTAAATATTTATAGTGCCATAAAACAACCAAACTGCTGAACGACAAGAGGACAAAGAACATTTCTGAAACACAATATGTAATAAAGCTAATAATGCTGAGCGGTATGACCAAAGGTTTATTTCACGGTAACATTATCTTTCACGATACAGGTTTTTTTATATAGGCAGTTATTGGAGATAATGTACAAAACGGCTTTATGTAATACATTTTTGTATTTTATTTTTAATCTTCTAATAAATGACAAGTTCCTCCTCCTGCTCAGGATTTTCTTTAGAGCATTCCTCATTAGTTTGTTTTCCCTTTTCCATGTCTTTACAACCTCCAAGCAAATCCTTCAGTTAATCCTTCATCAGTTGGTTTGGCCAGTCTCCGCCTCACGCGTGCTGCATGAGAGTTGGCCACCCCCACTTATTTACATATCACTGTATACACGAAATAAAACATTATTTTATAATACACATTTCATCCCGCGGTAATGAGATTAAATATATAATCATACCGCCTAGCCCTAAAAAAACAGGACGTATCAAATTAAAAGCATAATAACATAATAATTCCCAACTCAGTGCTTCATACTCCCAACACATACAAAGACAAAACATTAAAGTTTTCTTCATGCACCGCAAGCTGTTTATTCCATTTTGAACTTTTTGACTACACAAAAGAGAGAAAGTGTAAATCATACACTCCTTTGATTTTCAATTTAAAATGAAAAACTTAAAAAAGTTAACATTTTCCAACTATTTATTTTTTCAATATTTGAATTGACGTTTGAACCAAAAAAGCAAAAATAAATTTCGAACCCATGACTGTTTTTGTTTTAGTCATCATAGACTCTATCTATAAACACTAGATCTAACAAGGCACACGCCTGTCTATTGTATCAATGCGTCCTCCATGTTACCTGGGGCAAGACTAAAAACACACCGAATACAAGAAAAACTTTGACCGATTTAAGTGCGTTTTTTCACACATTAATTATTTTAAATTAAACGCCTACATTAACGCCCTCATTTCGACAGCATTAATATACGACATGCATACGTACACCTATACTAATACAGTGGTACCCTGGGATACGAATGCTTTGAGTTCCGAAATGTTTGAGATACAAAAGGTCTCGCGTGAAACTTTTTGCGTCGAGATTCGAAGCAAAAAAAATCAAGCAAAACATTATGTATAGATTACTAATAATGTGCAATAACAAATGTTAGTCAAGGTGTCGTAAAAGAAATAACGTTTATAACGTGGAAAGTGCTGTTCTGTCGCAGAACTTAGAGAAACCCAGTGACAAGTTCTCTCCATCCCTTCTCACACGCTTGGTATTCTCTATGCTTGAGCTTGAAGTCGTGTTGGTGTCAGTATTTCGTGAAATATCTCGAGAAAGTTAACTTTCATACGTGGTGCCGTAATGTTTTCCGCTTCACTCAAGGTAAGGTGTGTTTTGCTTGTGTTTTATTCTGTTTTATTATCATGTACCACTGTACACCCAGCTTCAACTTGAGCCTTTGACCAAATGCCACACTTTTTGAATCAAGAAGAAATCAGATTGTTACGTAACCAATGTTTCATACAACCAACCTGTTCAGGACTCATGTAGAGTTTGGTGCCCACTTGTCCTGTGTGACGGGCATAAACTGGCATTGGTGTGAGGGTGCTCAGATCATCCTCATCTTCTTCTTGGTCCATGGCGGTGACCAAGCCAAAGTCTCCCACCTTCACCACATCGTCCAACGTGAAGAAGATATTAGATGGCTAAGAGAGAGAAAATGGGAAATCCTTGAAAACTTAGCAGAAGCTCTGAGCACCAACAGGTTTGAGGATCTGCGGCGCACCTTAAGATCTCGATGCATGAGTCCTTTGCTGTGTAGGAAGTCCACAGCTTCAGCGATCTGCAAGAAGATGTCCAGACACTGTGCGTGTTCCCTGAGCTCGGGCAGACTCCGCTGCGCCATCCAGTCCTTCAGGTTCTCCTTCCTGCACAGCTGCATCTGAATGTACAAGTAGACCTTGGGAGTGAGGGGGGGGCGTACGGCAGGGCATGGGGTGCTGGGGGCCAAGCTCAGAGAGGTGGGTCTGGAGGGGATGGAGGAGAGCGGTCCTGGAGACGAACTGCAATGGGGTTTGGAGCCGAACTGTGAAAGGCACACGAGAGGCACGGGGGTACTTCCGCTGAGCTCACTGTCATCCTGCTGCTCACATCCCGAGTCCTCGAAGACGATGTCAAAGGAGGAAGAGGTACAGTCGCCATGAGCAACAGCACGAGGAGGGCACAGCTCAAAGGAGTGAGGAGAGTCCGAGACCTCCAAGACGGCATCCGGCTCTGACATCACACTGTCGGGACCCAGGCCCTCCACGCACACCTGGTCCCCCACACACACACTCGTGTCACCGCCGGCCGCACACATGCACGAGGAGGCCTCCAGAGAGGGAGTGGCCACAGGAACCTTGACTGAGAACGCCTCCATGTGATCAGGAGAGCTCAGCAGCCAATCAGCGGAGCTGGGGAAGCAAACAAACACCAGAGCGTCAACTCTTTCCGATCGCGCAGAGTAAACAACTCCTGCAGCCTGAAAAAATGTGTGATTGACAAAGAATAAAATTGAGAAATAACAACGAGGAAAAAAAAGAGTTGGAGAAAGGCAGATGGAACAGAGAAATGGACGGATAGAAAATAAGCAGGAAACAAATGTAATATTCCCAGATGACCGCAGCGAGACCACATGGGAGCAGCTTTAATGAACAGAGCGGGGATGTGTCAGAGCAGTCACTTAGGTATTTAATATTGCAGAAAAACACATTGTTTACGGCAAGTTTGGTGTTATCTGACACATTGACATTTCAAGAGCAGTTTTTTTTTAACATGGATTTCACGTTTTTCCACACATGACATTCATTCCATAATTCTATCCTCCTCTTCACCCGAAAACTCCTTTTCAGGGTCACAGGGTTCAGCTGGTGGTGATTTCTGTTTTTCGTATCGTGGGGGAAACCTGAGAACCCAGAGGAAACTAGCACACACACACACAGGGAGAACATGGACACTTCTCTCAGAAAGCCCCCTGCTGGTCTGGAACCAGCAACTTTCTCAGTCTAAGGCGGCAGTGCTAAAAAAAAAAAACAGGGATAAAGGATAAAAAAAAAAACAATATGATGCTCCTCTTTCATCCATGAGAGCTTTAGCAGAAGCACAAATTGTGATAAACTGCTGATGAAAAGGGTAAATTCTATAGAACGCTCTTGATGCACTGTTGGATATTTGATGTTTAAATATCCACAGTTCGTTGGATGAACAGAAACTTGATGACTGTGTCTGGTCAAAGCACATAAAATCTGCAGTTCTCGAGATGCTAGCTGTATAGCCCAAGTTAAGGCCCAGAAGTTCAACGCAGACACTGCACAAGTTTATTCTCAATCAGATGGAACAGGATAGCGATGGAGATAGTAAGATGGAGAATACAGGATGTAGGATGTTTTTTCGTAGATCATTTACACATTCTAAATGGAAAAACGCAGCACATGTCTGGGGTTCCAGCTAACCCAAAGCCTCACAAAGGGAACAAGGCGAGGCCAACAGGAAATGGGGCCTATTTATAGACCACACCTCTAACTAATGCATTTTGGGAAGTGTAGTTTTTGCTTAAACAATATTTAATACTCTCAAATTATTAAAAATACGATACATAAATTGAAATGAATAAGGAAAATATATACATAAAATAAAAAGAAAGGAAAATGCACAATATGCACAATCAAAAAATTGGCAGAAATACTCTAATTGAGCAGAATTGAGTCTTATAGAGGGGTGGTGCTTCTGCTGTTGAATGGTAGTGGAAACACTAGACTTGATCTCACAAGAGATAATAACCGCTGTGTTATTATTTTTATGCGCTCCATTTCGAAAAGACATACATTTATACGAAAAAAGGAAAGCAATAGTGAAAATAAATGGTGTAAATTCTCCAGTTGTTTGTCAGTTCGGGTGATAACACTTTTAGCTTTTGTGGGGGCAGTTGGGGTCTAGTGGATAAGGAGATCGATGGGTGAACAGGTCACGACTGGGAGTCGATGGTGGGGTGATTGTTGAAAAGCTCACTCTCTCCCCCCTGTGACGACCATGACTGCAAATCACCAGTTTCCCCCACTGCTCCGGGGCTGAGAAAAAGGAACATCTACAGTTTTTACTCAAATATCCTGCATCATGTGAAAAGCTGCAGACACTTCTGACGTGTGTTTGCTCACGAAGCCAACAGAAGTGCAGGGCAGGTTTTCTGCTGCTACATCTTCACTTTTAGAGTTTCGCAGAGAAACTAAAAATGTTGATTTCCTTTTGATTAAAAATGTTGAAACCTAACATTTTACACTGGTATTACAACATGGCACAACTGTAAAATAGTAATTAATAGTGCAAACACCCAATTTATTATCTATTTTACATCTAAAAATCTATTGTATTTCTATATATTACAAATATTTTATTTTTTCACATCAAGTTCAAATTTATTTGTCACATAAACAGTCATACAGAATGGGGAATGGAGCGATCAAAAAATTTGGAATGTCCAGGGGTTTGCAAATACACAATAAAGTGATATGTTAAGTAGCTCATGTGCATATTTCCCCCCCCCAGATGCTTAGGAAAGTATAGCTTCTATCAAAAAAAAAAACAAAAAAACTTTATTTACACAGCACTTTATGCAAAACCATTGTGGCGAAAGACCGAAAGATTAATTAAAATTAACTTAAATTAACCATATATGAGACTAAAGTGGCACCTTGCATCCTTTAGCCAGCGTTTATCCATTTCCTCCTGCCAGCCCTGAGGTGGACTCTCCTGCCAGGCGTTGAAGTAACGGATGATTCCTGGGTGTTCCAGCTTAGCCAGAGCCTTCACCTCTCGCATGACCTTCTCACGAGCCAGCTCTCTATACAAGCACAATCTCAGCATTACGCCCTTAAGTGTCTTCCAGATAGTGAGCTTTGGGTTTCGTCACGACTGATACCTGTTTGGCAGACGGATCCTCTTGATGGCATAGTCGCAATCGTCCACTTTGTTGCGTGCCTCAAACACGACTCCGAAACCACCACGACCCAAACACTGCACTGGCTCGAAGTCAGTCAAGTACCTGAAAGAAAACTCCGTTATGAATCAGCGTGCTGTAGAGTTGTTCATTTGTACAGAAACAACTGCCTGAGAACATTCCAAAAGCCTCTTGAAGATAATGAAAGCAAACAAGAATTAAATTGCACAGCATGAGCACTGGAGTCATAATAGCGGCTCCCTTGAGAATGTAAAAGTTAAATATGATCACAAAGCCATCTGTGCATTCCACATTCAGCAACTGCAAGCCTCTGACATGCCATCTGGAAACGTATGTAGTCTATTTTACTATGTCTTATTTACAAGAGAACTTCCCCGGGAATGGAAAAAAAAACGTACGTCGAGGGTTCGGTCCCACAAAGATATTGTCAGGGATCTGCCTTTACATCAATAAGTGACAGCAACGTTTGCTACTACATTTAGAATCTTTCAGAAGTATTCTTTGTTTTACAGTCCCAGACCAAAGTCTTGTCGCTTGTGTACAAAGCGAGCTGAAAAATATTACGAATCAAGATTTTATTTTTACAAGAAATTACTACTTTTAATCCCAACAGTCAAACGGTGAAAAACGACAATAATATTTACAGCTTGGTAAAGTCCATTTTTGCAAAGACATACGTTTTGTTGCCTCGATGTTTGAGCTTCACTGGAGAATAATAATGGATCGATCAGGTCTGTACAAAAACCCAGTGCTCTAGACCTTCACATCAGCTGTAATGAAACCACGATTCACCCGGAGAATAAAGTGTTGATTATCAAGAGGCTGGAGATCAGATCCACTTCCATGTGTTTCGGCCTCAAGTACAAAGGTTTAAAAAAAGATTTGAAGAGACTGGAGAGATTTCTGATAGGCCTATAGAAGACCCTGGAGGGTAACTGCTCTGGGTAGAACTCTGGGTAGGGACCAAATAATCACATTGCGGGGTTTTTTTTAAACGATTTTGGCAACTGTTCAAACAAGCTACATACATTCTAAACGTGTTCAATGCATAGCAAAAAAACTGTAAATACCAAAACTGTAGTAAAACTGTCTTTAAAACAGAACACATAAAATAAATTGAAATTAACTAACCTGAATTTGTCGTACTAACTGCTTGATGAGCAAAGTTTATATAAAAAATAAAGATTAACTAACCTGAACGTAAATGAACAAACTGATTGCTCTCTTAAAGGTTTTTTGCAAAGAAAAAAAAAACAGCATGTCCACCATTTCTCGATTTAACCATTAAAGGTGGCATGTCACCTATAAAGCTCTGATTGGTTAACATCTTTCTCCTGCTCAGCGTAGCTGTAATTGCCTGGTGCGCCGCATCAGCTGTGACTCATGGAGCTAAACATGTGTTTTCTGGAGTGATTTTTATAAGACCATGTCCAGGCGGGAACCATTGGCACCAAATTGGCACTTGGTAACCAAATGAACAAATTGATGTAAACTTGCACTTTTTAAATACAAATCAATACCACTACATAAACTACTCAATAAAACATTGAAAAATCAAAAAATAAACATGTAAAACAGTGTGATTTGTGCAACAATCTGAATCTCCTCTAAAATGTCCTGTTTCTTTTGGGAAACTGAGCACAAGATGTCAGAGGTATCAAAGATTCAAATCAAGTGCTCCTTCACCTGGAAACATATTCACAAGGACGCGCATCGGTGACGACAACTTCTTTGGGTTCGATAACATCTGCATCAAACTTGGTGTCAGTTTGACACTGTGTTTCTGACTCCTTCCTTTGCTGCAAATAAAAATTGAGAATGCTGTGTTTTCATTTAACAAGTATATATATATATAATGTTCTATGTGCAAGAAGAAGATCATCTGTTTACCCGGACGTATGACGTGGGAGGGTGGAAGAACTTGCGGACGATGTAGGTGGTGGCGGCGATGCAGAAGAAGATGGTGCCCATGATCTCTTTCCACCACGGCAGCAGCAGCACAGGGTCTTTCCTCCGAACCTGAGAGCCCTCTCCATCTTTCTTGAGGAGAACACTGACCGCCGTCTCATCTCGCCGGTTACGGTAACGAGGACTGTACGGAAAGTAGTAGCCATTATCTAGATCCAGAAACAGAGAGGAAGAGGATGAAACCGAGCTCAAAGACCCATCGACCCTGAAGAACTGTGACTCTTACCATACGGGTACTGCAGGATCGAGAGGGCGCCATTGCTGTACTCTTCGTGAGAGAACTTATCGTTATTCAGACATTTATCAAACTCTTCAGAGCCCACCAGGACTGGAGTCCGAGAGGGGGAGTCTAGGAGGAAATAGGAGAGTTTTAGGAGCATCGCTTAGGTTTTCGTGTGCATGGCATGTGTTACACTCACGGATGAGGGGCTTCCACTTGACTGTGGGGGGTGGGATCATGTCCGTGTTGCTAGGCCAGCCGTTCAGAGCTTTGGACTTGGATGGAAACTTCTCCGAAATTCTTACAGACGACTGGAGGTACAGCTGCCCCTGAAACATCCCTTCAACAGAAACAAATAATGCTATTTACATTCAATATTGATGGGGATAGAGAATTACAGATTAAAACTCTTTTACAGCTTTGTTTTCAAAAACCATACCCATCTTAACTGGGGGTCTGACCTGTTTTAGTTACTAAATCAAATAAATAAATTGAAGCATTAAAATTATGTAATTACGTTCATGAGTGACAGCCACCAGAACCAAGTTTATGTTCAGATTGGTGGTCTAGACGCTCACATTTGCATTTCTGCATGTGGTATTACTCCATTCACCTTTTTTTTTTTATCTCAGTGTTGTTAGTGCCATGCTCTATGGCAAGCAGTTTTAACGTTTAATACTCTACCACAAACCACAAATCATTTTTGACTACTTATAATTGCAGTTTTTAGGGGTGAAACAATATATTGCGGTACAATAGATCAAATATAAAGTTTTACCAGGGATAAATATCTTGGAGCTGGAGTGCATTTGCTTCTTGGAATGATGATGTATCTAGTCACGTCTGAAACTTCTTCACAACTTTTACTTTGGGTTTTTTTTTTTAAATTTACTAGGACACAATGCCACAGCATTACAAAAACATGCTCTCTCCATCACAGAGGGAGTATTAAAGCAAACATGAGTGATGCCACCTAGTGGGTGGATGATGGCACACATTCTATTACAAAACAAACTAGAAGTTAACCTTTTGTAGATTTAAGACTTTTAAATTCAGTTTAATTTTCCAGTGACAAGTTAAGCCTGTAAATAGTGGGTTTCTGTAGGATTCACAATGCAATACAGCTTAAAAAAATGTGAACAGATGAGGGTAAAAAAAAAAACTAAATGTTCTCCACTAAGAGTCCCAGAGAGCAAATAGTTCGAGAGTGACAGTCAATGGAGCATTTAATCATGTAAAACTAGCCATTTTTGTGATTTCAACTATGAAACAATTGTTTTCATCATTTAAAAACCTTTGTAATGACAGAAATTACTTTATTTGTAGTTGCTATGGCAGCTATCTTCGTTAAACAACCAAATGTGCCGGCTCGTGCAGTGCATGATGGGAAATCTGTCTCAGACGTAATAGATTCGAAGTGGTCAGAAATTCTATTCAAGACGTAAAACAGTAAATTTTATTAAGTTTAAGTCTTTTTACGGACTAAAATATGGGACTCTGCGGAAATCCAGTCTAATTTCTGTTTTTGTACAGTGTTTATTTTTATTAAATACATTGAATAGAATATTGTGATATCTATTATATCGTGAGCAACAAACCTGTTTTTATTTTGGTGGTTGTCAAGAATGGCACGTTATTTTCATACTTTTGTTTAAAATACATTCGAATCACAGCAGTGTTCTGAAGCGTATGAAGAGTGTTTGTTACCGAGGTAAACGCTGGACTCTGTGGCTCCACGAGCTTCACCCATGATGTCCTCATCCTCCCGAGTCCCAGTCTCAGTGTGGGAGGTATAAGAGGTGTCGTCGAACAGGCTAATGGGAATCACCTTGCCCCCTCCCACCAACCACGCTGAAGCAATGGGTGTGCAAAACTTGAAGAAAAGAAAGAAAAAAAGAATGCGTCAATTTTCCCCAACCCAAAATTCAACAAAAGCAGGGTGAGGTCAGTACCTGATGCTCCCAGATCAGCCGTCCATCTGGTTTGGTGCTGAAGGCCATGACTTTCCAGTCAGGGACCGAGACCTTAATGACCAGGTCTAAGCCCTCTACCTGAGAGTGTGCGTTTGGCTGCATTTTCGCATGATTTTTGGTTTGTCCGTCCCTCTCCTCCTGAATAACTCGCTGTGCTTCAGTCCTGACCTCTCGCCAGGTTTCTCTGTTAGCCGTTTCCCCCTCCAAGAAGTTGAGGTTTGACTGAATCTCGGCGACAAATTTGAGCTCAAAGTTTCCCACGCTGAAGTTCCATCTATCAGGGAGGAACAGATCAATATAAGAGACGCTCTGCAGAGGGCACTGGAGCGGTTCTCAGAACAATGACACTTTGACAGCTCAGCACATCGTTTCTGGAATCGAGTACTACCTCGAGTGAATGATCAAATGCAAGGGGAAGAGCAAGAGCCGGCGGCGCTTTCTTACTTCTCAAAACCATTGCGAGGCCTCACAGCTCTGACAGTCTTCTGTGTTCTCTGGAGAAGAAGAACGTCCTCTGGCTCTCCTTCCTCCTCACCCCACCGGGTGCAGCCCACCGCTGAGCAAATATACTTCATCTACAAAGAAAGAAACAGAGGTTTAGGATGACAACCAACACTGAGACAGGATCAAAGAGTGTTTGAACACATAAATGAGTCGTGTAAATGTTTTCAAACCATCAGAGCATCATTTTTGTCCTTAAGATCTCTCTGTTCTCTTATATTGCAGATGACTTTCCAACCTGAAATCCTGGTTCTTTGCCAATTTCCTTCAGCATCCTTGGTTTAAATATAACACCAAAACCGGCATGAGATACATGAGATTGTTTATTCCCAGGGGTGTGCAAATCGATCGATTAATCGGTAACCGAATGGAATTATGACTGATCAACAAAAGCGATAATAAAATTAATTTCAAACATTATTTGTGCTTATTGTATTTTTTTTTATTGATCAATCAGTCATTGGTTGATTGATTAACCCTTACTTTTCACTGGCCGGTGACAGCAGTTTTAAACACATTGAACTTAGCAAACTTAGTCGTTGTTCTGTATAAAGACTTTTTTTTTTTTTTTTTTACATATTTCCAAGCCATACTCTAAATAGAGCATCTTTCTGAATTACCTTGCCACTATATGCACCAAGGCCATAGGTGGTGAGTGACTTCCCCCCCACAAGCACAGTATCTTCTCCGATGCGGTACGAAGAGTCCAGAAGGGACTCGACACTGAAGGGAACAGCCTCCATACTCTCCCGGTCTCGGTTCCACTGGAATAAAGCTCCATCCAGAGAAGGAATGAACATCTTGTTGCCAAAAACCTGAAAAAAAAAAAAACAGAAAAATGCCAATGTTTTCTTGTTCTTGGAATTTCAATCAAAACAAAACCTTGTCAAATACATTGCTTTCCCTCATGAAGCCTTAAAGGAAATGGCTGAAAGTGTAATTCATCGTTTGGCCTCATGGGGCTGAAATACCAAAACATGTTCAAAGCTCCTAATGTAATGTACTTACAATGTACTGAACTTTAAATGAGCATAAAAGAGATGAGGTCACGTGATGTCTAGCAAAGTTTTGGTCTGTTACTCTGTAAACAGATTCAGTTTTAGCCACCAGTGGCACCGTTCTTTCTTTCTTTCTTTCTTCAGTCAGTTCGGATGCATCACTCTCAAGTTCAGTGAAATAGCTTAATGGTCCATTAACTGGATTCATGGCAGAATAACGGACTGTGGGATTTTGCTATTTGAATAATATTGATGTGGAACATTAAATACAGGCAGAAGCTGGGTCTTTTAAAGTCACTGCAGTGTGAATGAACACCAGTCCAGATTTGGTCTAAGCTGGTTTTCATCCAATGTCAAATCAGTCCAATCACCATTGATCCTCTGAGGCACTATTTCTAGTGGCAGTAGATTTTACTGAAGAACCCCTCCAACAAACAGAAAGAGACGCTCATCAATGTCACTTTATTATCCAATCACTGCTGGGCAAAGGAGGGCGCGGCAAACACCTCCCCGAGCACACAGTACAGTTCTTATATGATGTGGTAATTTCGTCATTCAATAACTGAAGGAGGGCGGGACAAACACACTGTGTATAGTATATTTTGATCTCTTTAGTATCTTAGTGCTGATAAATTCTTGTTTATTTGTTATATTGTTTATTTGATTCTTAACTAAACATTTTGTAGACTTGCATTCAACCCTTTAAGACCTATGGCGATCCCATTTGCATAAACACTTTTAAATGCCTGTAAAATTATAACCACATCAAATTGAGCAATAGTTCTTTTTGCACCATAAACAGAAGGAGGTAGATTTACATATGAAACATGCCTCATAGAGCTTTTTTTTCCACAAGCAGGTGTGCAGAAAACCAGTAAAAAGTCTCAAAAAAATGCATAAAAAGCATTTACTATAAAAACATTATAATCAGGTGTTAACAGCACTTTCCTCATAACATTGTAAAAGTGATAATTCACAATACTACCTGCGAACCACGGCGCGATGTCATCTTCCAAGGACTTTAACCGCAGAGAAAACTTTTGGCTTGGACTCGGTATCTAAATCTCTCCTAAATATCCCAAAACATTTTGCCATCTGTGAGGGGGATCAGGCGAAGAAAGTGTGAGGAAAGTGCCTCTGTGTTACTGTGGACTGGGACTGTAACAAGATCAATCACAGCTCTTCAATATATTTATGGCTGATTGTGTTGTGTTCTCCTGTTCTGAAGTTTCACCATTGAACATTTTCATTTTTTGTTATTTATTGCACTGTATATTAATGAGAATTGTCTAATACAGAGCTATCTATGACCAAAAGTATCTCAGAAACATTTCTTCAATGTGCAATTTGATTGTACAGTTGTAAATAGTTTATTTTGATGTCCATGGCATGTTTTATGCAAAAGGTGCACTTTTAAAGTTTTGGTCAACTTTTTTTTTTTACATTTAAAATTTTGAGGGATGAGCCATGAAATGTCTGCATTTAGATAAAATGTGGAGGAAAAAAAAGATTTTTGTGTTTTTTTGGAGTTTCTTCGGTTAATATTGACACTTTCTTCGGTTAATATTGAACTAACTCTATTAATATTATTAACATCTAGGATATAAGGGTTGTATTGATGTATGGAAAATTAAAATACTCCAAAAAAATGGCACCACAGCAAGTAAAAATGTAAGCTATGCTCTGGCAGACTTGGTTCTATGGCAGATCATAAAGGGTTAATCCAGATTTGTAAAAATGTGAACATTTCAGCAAAAGTATTTATTTTTTGTATCTATTCTTATTAAAACTGCTGAATTTTTTATTGAATGTAGTCATGACACAATACTTTTTTAATAATAAATAAATACATTTCAAAAACAACTTCAAAAATTGTTTTGGCCACAGACAAACCTATATAAATCATGTGTGTCCAGCCCTTTACTTTACCACCGTGTTCCAATGTAAAAAAGCAAAATGACTACAATAAAATACGTGGATGTGTGAAATTAAATTTTTTCTTAATTTTAGACTTAATTGTGGTATGTTTTTTTTAAGAGTTCAGTTTATGATTTGCAGAGTGTACACAGCGAGCTCACAAAGATGAAGAGAGACAAGGGGACAGAAGCTTTGGGCCTGTGTTTGGTTCCAACCGCTTGTCGTTATTATGTTGGCTTGCAAAGCCAACATATTGATATTGCACTTAAACTTATTAGTGTGAATGCAGAGGCATTCACACTATTGTTATCCTACGTATTTATTATTATTTTTATTATTATTCCCGGTCGCTATCTACTCCCGCATACTTTGGCCTAGAAACACCATTCAAACGTCAAAATGTTCAGATTATTCAGGACATGTATGCTATTACTTGTCACTTTTCAAACTTTTATACTTTTTATAAAATTTAACTTTATTTAAAATATTTTTTACCATTGAAATGAATGGGAAACACTTCAAATCTCTTTAAATCTTCAGCTTTTTTTCAACCTTCATATCTTCAGCATACTTTAAGCTAGAGCAATCATTCAAATTTTAAACAATTCAGCACATTTACAGCTTTTAAAATATGTTTTCAGCTTTTTCATATCTTTTTCAGATTTTTATAAATCACAGTTTAAGTTTAATAAAGAATTTGGATTTTGACCTAATTCTGCTCCACTCTAGCTTCCACTCTAATTTTTCACATCTCAAACTTCTTCATCAATTCCTCTCTCCTAAACTAAACTTTACCCTTTATGCTCAAAATTTATATTAAAGTAGTAGAGAAATTTGTCCTCTTTCCAAAGATGCAGTTGTTTCTTTCATATGACCTACGGTTTTTAAACTAGGAAGGCTAAACCTTAACGAGGGAAGCAAATTGCTCCATTAAGATCAATGCATTTCACCCAGAAAATAATGCTTGAAGGTTTTAAATTAAGGCTTTTTCTAACTCGCCATAACTAATAGAATTTTCCACATATCTTAAAAATGTTTACACCATAATCTTCATTGAGGCCTTCTGCTTCTCACAAAGAAAGAATCATCTCGATATGTCTTACGGTTCTTCTGTAATGTTTATTTGTTTGAGGCATGGTCAAAATCTAAGAAATGTCTCCTCGATTCCAAAAGTGGCAGTTGGAGGCAGCTGTTAATCAACTAATTTGAATAACGAAATTTGATTGGCTTAGCCTTCCCGTAGACTCACAATGGGCCATAGAGATGCATTGCTGCCATTCATTTCAATGGGGCAATTGATTCCCATATGATCCTGTTATAAAATAGCTTTTGTAATTGGTTCACAATGGAGAGTCATAGCAACATTAAGGATGCATATAACTATACCAGCCAATCATTGCTTATGATTTAACATAAATTCATCAAGCCACGCCCACTTTTCAACATCATTTTTGAATGTCAAATATCTTCTAAGTGGAACATCGTAGAAACATGGGAGTTGTTTTATATTCATCTAAGTTGAATGTAGATTACAACATGATGTCAACAACTCATCCATAGCAACCAGATTAATTTCCATAGCAACCCAATTGACAAATCTTTTTCTCAGCCCAGGAAAATGTTAGAGACACAGGAGTTGGTCTAATTGACTTATAGTCACACAGGGAACATTATATAATGTCAATGACCTCTCCATAGCAACCATAATGGTTACCATAGCAACCTAATTGACACATATCTATCTCAGCTTAGGAAAATGCTAGAGACATGGGGGTGAGTTTGTTTCACTAATATCGACCCCGGGAACATTCATTGGGGTACCTGACCCTCCATAGCAACCATACTGGTTACCATAGCAACCCAGTTGACACATCTCTATCTCAGCTTTGGAAAACGACAGAGACACAGGAGTTGGTCTAAATGACTTGTAGTCACACAGGAAACATCATATAATGTCACTGACCCCTCCATAGCAACCATACTGGTTACCATAGCAACCAAATTGACACATCTCTATCTCAGTTTAGGAAAATGAGAGAGACACGGGAGTTGGTCTAAATGACTTGTAGTCACACAGGGAACATTATATAATGTCACTTACCCCTCCATAGCAACCATACTGGTTACCATAGCAACCAAATTGACACATCTCCATCTCAGCTTAGGAAAATGCTAGAGACACGGGAGTTGGTCTAAATGACTTGTAGTAACACAGGGAACACTATATAATGTCACTGACCCCTCCACAGCAACCATACTGGTTACCATAGCAACAAAATTGACACATCTCCATCTCAGCTTAGGAAAATAAGAGAGACACGGGAGTTTATCTAAATGACTTGTAGTCACACAGGGAACATTATATAATGTCACTGACCCCTCCATAGCAACCATACTGGTTACCATAGCGACCAAATTGACACATCTTTATCTCAGCTTAGGAAAATGAGGGAGACACGGGAGTTGGTCTAAATGACTTGTAGTCACATAGGGAACATTATATGTCACTGACCCCTCCATAGCAACCGTACTGGTTACCATAGCAACCAAATTGACACATCTCTATCTTAGCTTAGGAAAATGAGAGAGACACAGGAGTTGGTCTAAATGACTTGTGGTCACACAGGGAACATTATATAATGTCACTGACCCCTCCATAGCAACCATCTGGTTACCATAGCAACCAAATTGACATCTCTATCTCAGCTTAGGAAAATGAGAGAGACAAGGGAGTTGGTCTAAATGACTTGTAGTCACACAGGGAACATTATATAAAGTCACTGACCTCTCCATAGCAACCATACTGGTTACCATAGCAACCAAAATGACACATCTCTATCTCAGCTTAGTAAAATGAGAGAGACACGGGAGTGGGTCTAAATGACTTGTAGTCACACAGGGAACATTATATAATGTCACTGACCCCTCCATAGCAACCATACTGGTTACCATAGCAACCAAATTGGCTAACCCTATATCAGCTTTGGAAAATGCTAGAGACATGGGGGTTGTTTTTTTTCACTCATAGTGACACTGGGAACAATCTATTATGTAAATGACCTGTCCAGAGCGACCAGACTTTTTTTACCACAGCAACGCAATTGCCATATCTTTATCTTAGATTAGGAAAATGCTAGACAGAATTTCAACTTACTTATATTATACCTTTCAGCTTCCACTTTGAACTTTTGACACTTTGAACTTTCAAAAGTTTAACCTTCAGCTTCCACTTTCTATTTTTGACACTTTCAACTTTACAATGCTTCACCTTTCAACTTTATACGTTTTCAACTTTAAAATGTTTCACCTTTCAGCCTCCACTTTCAACTTTTGATATTTTCAACTTTACAATGTTTCACCTTCCAGCTTCCACTTTCAACTTTTGACACTTTCAACTTTCTAATATTTTACCTTGCAGCTCCCACTTTTAATTTTTAACACTTTCTACTTTCTAATTTTTCACCCTTCAGCATCCACTTTCAACTTTACATATTTCAAATTTACAATGTTTCAGCTTCAGCTTTTGAAACTTTCTAATGTTTCACTCTTCAGCCAAGGAATTCAGCAATTTGAGCATTCCCTTTTCAGCTCTCTGCATTCACACGCATTTTCCGCTAGGAAATGCACTTTCTAGTTATTATTATTATTATTCCCGGTCGCTAACTACTCCCGCATACTTTGGCCTAGAAACACCATTCAAACGTCAAAATGTTCAGCTTATTCAGGACATGTATGCTATTACGTGTCACTTTTCAAACTTTTATACTTTTTATAAAATTTAACTTTATTTAAAATATTTTTACCATTGAAATGAATGGGAAACACTTCAAATCTCTTTAAATCTTCAGCTTTTTTTCAACCTTCATATCTTCAGCATACTTTAAGCTAGAGCAATCATTCAAATTTTAAACAATTCAGCACATTTACAGCTTTTAAAATATGTTTTCAGCTTTTTCATATCTTTTACAGATTTTTATAAATCACAGTTTAAGTTTAATAAAGATTTTGGATTTTGACCTAATTCTGCTCCACTCTAGCTTCCACTCTAATTTTTCACATCTCAAACTTCTTCATTAAGTCCTCTCTCCTAAACTAAACTTTACCCTTTATGCACAAAATTTATATTAAAGTAGTAGAGAAATTTGTCCTCTTTCCAAAGATGCAGTTGTTTCTTTCATATGACCTACGGTTTTTAAACTAGGAGGGCTAAACCTTAACGAGGGAAGCAAATTGCTCCATTAAGATCAATGCATTTCACCCAGAAAATAATGCTTGAAGGTTTTAAATTAAGGCTTTTTCTAACTCGCCATACCTAATAGAATTTTCCACATATCTTAAAATTTTTTACACCATAATCTTCATTGAGGCCTTCTGCTTCTCACAAAGAAAGAATCATCTCGATATGTCTTACGGTTCTTTTGTAATGTTTATTTGTTTGAGGCATGGTCAACATCTGAGAAATGTCTCCTCGATTCGCAAAGTGGCAGTTGGAGCCAGCTGTTAATCAACTAATTTGAATAACGAAATTTGATTGGCTTAGCCTTCTCATAGACTTAGAATGGGCCATAGAGATGCATTGCTGCCATTCATTTCAATGGGGCAATTGTTTCCCATATGATCCTATTATAAAATAGCTTTTGTAATTGGTTCACAATGGAGAGTCATAGCAACATTAAGGATGCATATAACTAATCCAGCCAATCATTGCTTATGATTTAACATAAATTCATCAAGCCACGCCCACTTTTCAACATCATTTTTGAATGTCAAATATCTTCTAAGTGGAACATTGTAGAAACATGGGAGTTGTTTTATATTGATCTAAGTTGAATGTAGATTACAACATGATGTCAACAACTCATCCATAGCAGCCAGATTAATTTCCATAGCAACCCAATTGACAAATCTTTATCTCAGCCCAGGAAAATGCTAGAGACATAGGAGTTGGTCTAATTGACTTATAGTCACACAGGGAACATTATATAATGTCAATGACCCCTCTATAGCAACCATAATGGTTACCATAGCAACCTAATTGACACATATCTATCTCAGCTTAGGAAAATGCTAGAGACATGGGGGTGAGTTTGTTTCACTAATAGCGACCCCGGGAACATTCATTGAGGTACCTGACCCTCCATAGCAACCATACTGGTTACCATAGCAACCCAGTTGACACATTTCTATCTCAGCTTTGGAAAACGACAGAGACACGGGAGTTGGTCTAAATGACTTGTAGTCACACAGGGAACATTATATAATGTCACTCAACCCTCCATAGCAACCATACTGGTTACCATAGCAACCAAATTGACACATCTCTATCTCAGCTTAGGAAAATAAGAGACACGGAGTTTATCTAAATGACTTGTAGTCACACAGGGAACATTATATAATGTCACTGACTCCTCCATAGCAACCATACTGGTTACCATAGCAACCAAAATGACACATCTCTATCTCAGCTTAGGAAAATGAGAGAGACACGGGAGTGGATCTAAATGACTTGTAGTCACACAGGGAACATTATATAATGTCACTGACCCCTCCATAGCAACCATACTGGTTACCATAGCAACCAAATTGACACATCTCTAACTCGGCTTAGGAAAATGCTAGAGACACGGGAGTTGGTCTAAATGACTTGTAGTAACACAGGGAACACTAAATAAAGTCACTGACCCCTCCATAGCAACCATACTGGTTACCATAGCAACGAAATTGACACATCTCTCCCTCAGCTTAGAAATGTGCTAGAGACATGGGGGTGAGTTTGTTTCAATAATTGTGACCCCGATAACAATCACAGAGGTAACTAAACCATCCATAGCAACCATATGGTTACCATAGCAACCAAATTGGCATATCTCTATCTCAGCTTAGGAAAATGCTAGAGACACAGGGGTTGGTGTAATTTACCTGTAGTCACTCAAGGAACATTATATGATGTTACTGACCCCTCCATAGCAACCAGACGTGTTACCATAGCAACCAAATTGGCATATCCCTATATCAGCTTTGGAAAATGCTAGAGACATGGGGGTTGTTTTGTTTCACTCATAGTGACACTGGGAACAATCTATTATATAAATGACCTGTCCAGAGCGACCAGACTTTTTACCACAGCAACGCAATTGCCATATCTTTATCTTAGGTTAGGAAAAATGCTAGACAGAATTTCAACTTACTAATATTATACCGTTCAGCTTCCACTTTCAACTTTTGACACTTTCAACTTTCAAATGTTTCACCCTATGCTTCCACTTTTAACTTTTGACACTTTCAACTTTCAAATGTTTCACCTTTAGCTTCCACTTTCTACTTTTGACACTTTCAACTTTACAATGCTTCTCCTTTCAACTTTATAAGCTTTCCACTTTATAATGTTTCACCTTTCAGCTTCACTTTTCAACTTTTGAAACTTTCAACTTTCAAATCTTTTACCTTTCAGCTTCACCTTTCAACTTTAGATTTTTTCAGATACTTTCAGCCTGCTTTCATTTTCAGCTCTCTGCATTCACACGCATTTTCCGCTAGGAAATGCATATTCTAGTTT
>SRMA01025194.1:38445-110787 GCA_007224835.1 Danionella cerebrum | reverse complement strand
ATAATAACTAGATTTTAAAGTTTGCACGCAAACTTCGATGTTGGCTTGCGTTGGTGCCGTTAATACCTATTTTTTTTTAAATGTTGGCAATTCTGCAACAATAACATAATCCAACCCCCATGTCTCTATGATTTTCATAAGCTGAGATAGGTATTTGCAAAATTGGTTGCTATGGTAACCAGTCTGGTTGCTATGGAGGGGTCTGTGTCCTAACATATTGGACCCCATGTCAATACGAGTAAAATACATCAACCCCCACGTCTCTATGACATTCCTAAGCTGAGATAGAGATGCGCCATATTGGTTGCTATGGTAACCAGTCTGGTTCCTCTGGAGGGGTCGGTGTCCTAACATATTGGTCCCCATGTCAATACGAGTAAAATACATCAACCCCCATTTCTCTATGACTTTCCTAAGCTGAGATAGAGATGTGCCATATTGGTTGCTATGGTAACCTGTCTGGTTGCTATGGAGGGGTCAGTGACCTAACATATTGTTCCCCATGTCAATACGAGTAAAATACAGCAACCCCCACGTCTCTATGATTTCCCTAAGCTGAGATAGAGACATGCCATATTGGTTGCTATGGTAACCAGTCTGGTTGCTATGGAGGTGTCATTCACATGATATAATGTTTTAGCTGTCACTATGGGTGAAGCTTACCAACATCCAATTCTCTAGCATTTTCCTAAACTAAGAAAGAGACATGGCAATTTAGTTGCTATGGTAAACCATTTGGTTGCTATGGAGGAGTCAGTGACATCATGTTGTAATCTACTTTCCATTTAGAATAATATAAAGAAACCCCCATGTCTCTACTGTGTTCCGTTCAGAAGATATTTGACATCGATAGTTTTGTAAAAAAGTGGGTGTGGCTTAATTATTTTATGTTTATTCACAAGCAATGATTGGCTGGATAAGTGATTTGCTTCTTTAATACTAGTATGACTTTCCAGTGTCAATCAATTACAGAAGTTCTTTTACAATAGGATCTATGGGATTCATGCTCCATTCATTTCAATGGGCCATTGAAAGTCAATGAGACACCTTTGACCTACTTATTTGTAATCAGCTTGCACCTGGAGTTATCAACTGCCAGATTTTCAAACGAGTCAGCTGACTCAGCTGTCAGATTTTCAAACGATGGCAAATCTGCTGGAGAAAATCCGATTTCCATGCCTCAAACAAATAAGATTATAGAAGAACCGTAAGACATATCGAAATGATTCTTTCTTTGTAAGAAGCAGAAGACCCTATCGAAGAGAATGCTGTAATTTTTGTGAAGGTGTGATTAGAAATAAAAAAGTTATGGCGAGCTACAAATAGCCTTCATTTGATTCTGTGCAACTGCTCATTTCAGAGAAATCCATACCCTCAAACAAATAAGGATTACGAAAGAATGACCAGAGTTATTGAAATATTTCTTTTACTGTTAGAATTCCAAGATTTTAAGGAAGAGAATGGTGTAAATTTTGTGAAGCTGTGATAAAGTTTGAATGATTTATGGCGAGTTCAAAATAGCCTGCGATTGAGATTTTAAACAGAGTCCACCAGAATTTTTGAATGGAGGTGAATGGAGCAATTATGTGCACTCGTTGTGGTTTAGGCCACCTGGCGTAAAAACCGTGTGTTTTTTAAAAATGAAAACAGCACCAACTGAAAGAGGACAAAAATCTCTACCATTTAGATATAAAATGTGTGTGTACAGGTTAATTTTTAGTTGAGAAAACAGTGCAAGTATCAACAAGACTGAGCTTGCTCAAAGTTAGAGTGAGCGATGACATCACCACTCTAGGGCTCCCATAGGGAATGACTTGGGCGATTTTTGGGCCGAAATTCGCGATTTTTACGGAAACCGCTGGTCGAATCAGTCCGATGAGATATAGCAACTCGAGTGGGAACAGTTTGGACGACCGTGGAAAGTTTCGTGGCTGTAGCTCGAACGGGCTAGGAGGAGTAGTGCTGAGAATTTTTGTCAGAAGAAAAGAGAAGAAGAAGCGGAATAATAACTAGATTTTAAAGTTTGCACGCAAACTTCGATGTTGGCTTGCGTTGGTGCCGTTAATACCTATTTTTTTTAAAATGTTGTCAATTCCGCAACAATAACATAATCCAACCCCCATGTCTCTATCATTCTCATAAGCTGAGATAGGTACATGCAAAATTGGTTGCTATGGTAACCAGTCTGGTTGCTATGGAGGGGTAAGTGACCTAACATATTGTTCCTCATGTCAACACGAGTAAAATACACCAACCCCCATGTCTCTAAGACTTTCGTAAGCTGAGATAGAGCTGCGCCATATTGGTTGCTATGGTAACAGTTTGGTTGCTATGGAGGGGTCGCTGACCTAATATATTGTTCCCCATATGAATACGAGTAAATTACAGCAACCCCCATGTCTCTATGATTTTCCTGAGCTGAGATAGGTACATGCAAAATTGGTTGCTATGGTAACCAGTCTGGTTGCTATGGAGGGGTCAGTGACCTAACACATTGTTCCCCGTGTCAATACATCAACCCCCATGTCTCTATGACTTTCCAAAGCTGAGATAGAGCTGAGCCATATTGGTTGCTATGGTAACCAGTTTGGTTGCTATGGAGAGGTCGCTGACCTAACATATTGTTCCCCATATCAATACGGGTAAAATACGGCAACCCCCATGTCTCTATGATTTGCCTAAGCTGAGAGAGAGTCATGCCATATTGGTTGCTATGGTAACCAGTCTGGTTGCTATGGAGGTGTCATTGAGATGATATAATGTTTCAGCTGTCAGTATGGGTGAAGCTTACCAACCCCCAAGTCTCTAGCATTTTCCTAACCGAAGATAGAGATATGCCAATTTAGTTGCTATGGTAAACAATTGGGTTGTTATGGAGGAGTCAGTGACATCATGTTGTAATCTACTTTACATTTAGAATAATATAAAGCAACCCCCATGTCTGTACTGTGTTCTGTTTAGAAGATATTTGACATTGAAAGTTATGTCAAAAGTGGGTGTGGCTTAATAAATTTATGTTAATTCACAAGCAATGATGGGCTGGATAAGTAATTTGCTTCCTTAATGCTTGTATGACTTTCCAGTGTCAATCAATTACAGAAGCTCTTTACATTAGGATCTATGGGATTCATGCTCCATTCATTTCAATGGGCCATTAAAAGTCAATGAGACACCTTTGACCTACTTATTTGAAATCAGCTTGCACCTGGAGTTATCAACTGCCAGATTTTCAAACCAGTCAGCTGACTCAACTGTCAGATTTTCAAACGATGGCAAATCTGCTGGAGAAAATCCGATTTCCATGCCTCAAACAAATAAAGATTATAGAAGAACCGTAAGACATATCCAAATGATTCTTTTTTTGTCAGAAGCAGAAGACCCTAACGAAGAGAATGCTGTAATTTTTGTGAAGGTGTGATTAGAAATAAAAAAATTATGGCGAGCTACAAATAGCCTTCATCTGATTCTGTGCAACTGCTCATTTTAGAGAAATCCATACCCTCAAACAAATAAACATTACGAAAGAATGAACAGAGGTATTGAAATATTTCTTTTACTGTTAGAATCCCAAGATTTTAAGGAAGAGAATGGTGTAAATTTGTGAAGCTGTGATAAAGTGTGAATGATTTATGGCGAGTTAAAAATAGCCTGCGACTGAGATTTTAAACAGAATCCACCAGAATTTTTGAATGGAGGTGAATGGAGCAATTATGTGCACTCCTTGTGGTTTAGGCCAAAAAAAAAAAAAACCGTGTGTTTTTTAAAAATGAAAACAGCACCAACTGAAAGAGGACAAAAATCTCTACCATTTAGGTATAAAATGTGTGTGTAAAGGTTAATTTTTAGTTGAGAAAACAGTGCAAGTAGCAACAAGACTGAACTTGCTCAAAGTTAGAGTGAGCGATGACATCACCACTCTAGGGCCCCCATAGGGAATGACTTGGGCGATTTTTGGCCCGAAATTCGTGATTTTTACGGAAACCGCTGGTCAAATCGGTCTGAAAAGATATAGCATAAATATACATAACAGCTTTGAGGTGTGTGGAAAGTTTCGTGGCTGTAGCTCAAACGGGCTAGGAGGAGTTGACGGTAGAATTTTTGTCAGAAGAAGAAGAATAAGAAGAAGAATAAGAAGAAGAATAACTAGATTTTAAAGTTTGCACGCAAACTTCGATGTTGGCTTGCGTTGGTACCGTTAATACCTTTTTTTTAAATGTTGTCAATTCCGCAACAATAACATAATCCAACCCCATGTCTCTATGATTCTCATAAGCTGAGATAGGTACATGCAAAATTGGTTGCTATGGTAACCAGTCTGGTTGCTATGGAGGGGTCAGTGACCTAACATATTGTTCCCCATGTCAACACGAGTAAAATACACCAACCCCATGTCTCTATGACTTTCGTAAGCTGAGATAGAGATACGCCATATTGGTTGCTATGGTAACAGTGTGGTTGCAATGGAGGGGTCGCTGACCCAATATATTGTTCCCCATATGAATACGAGTAAATTACAGCAACCCCCATGTCTCTATGATTTTCCTGAGCTGAGATAGGTACATGCAAAATTGGTTGTTATGGTAACCAGTCTGGTTGCTATGGAGGGGTCAGTGACCTAACACATTGTTCCCCATGTCAATACATCAACCCCCATGTCTCTATGATCTTCCAAAGCTGAGATAGAGCTGCGCCATATTGGTTGCTATGGTAACCAGTTTGGTTGCTATGGAGGGGTTGCTGACCTAATATATTGCTCCCCATATCTATACGGGTAAAATAAAGCAACCCCCATCTCTCTATGATTTTCCTAAGCTGAGATAGAGACATGCCATATTGGTTGCTATGGTAACCAGTCTGATTGCTATGGAGGGGTCAGTGACCTAACACATTGTTCCCTATGTCAATACATCAACCCCCATGTCTCTATGACTTTCCAAAGCTGAGATAGAGCTGCGCCATATTGGTTGCTATGGTAACCAGTTTGGTTGCTATGGAGGCGTCATTGACATGATATAATGTTTCAGCTGTCAGTATGGGTGAAGCTTACCAACCCCCAAGTCTCTAGCATTTTCCTAACCGAAGATAAGAGATATGCAAATTTAGTTGCTATGGTAAACAATTTGGTTGCTATGGAGGAGTCAGTGACATCATGTTGTAATCTACTTTACATTTAGAATAATATAAAGCAACCCCCATGTCTGTACTGTGTTCTGTTTAGAAGATATTTGACATCGAAAGTTATGTCAAAAAGTGGGTGTGGCTTAGTTATTTTATGTTAATTCACAAGCAATGATTGGCTGGATAAGTGATTTGCTTCCTTAATGCTGGTGTGACTTTCCAGTGTCAATCAATTACAGAAGCTCTTTTACATTAGGATCTATGGGGTTCATGCTCCATTCATTTCAATGGGCCATTGAAAGTCAATGAGACACCTTTGACCTACTTATTTGAAATCAGCTTGCACCTGGAGTTATCAACTGTCAGATTTTCAAACGAGTCAGCTGCAGCTGGAAATTCAACTGTCAGATTTTCAAACGAAGGCAAATCTGCTGGAGAACATCCGATTTCCATGCCTCAAACAAATAAAGATTATAGAAGAACCGTAAGACATATCGAAATGATTCTTTTTTTTGTCAGAAGCAGAAGACCCTAACGAAGAGAATGCTGTAATTTTTGTGAAGGTGTGATTAGAAATAAAAAAATTATGGCGAGCTACAAATAGCCTTCATTTGATTCTGTGCAACTGCTCATTTTAGAGAAATCCATACCCTCAAACAAATAAACATTACAAAAGAATGAACAGAGGTATTGAAATATTTCTTTTACTGTTAGAATCCCAAGATTTTAAGGAAGAGAATGGTGTAATTTTTGTGAAGCTGTGATAAAGTGTGAATGATTTATGGCGAGTTAAAAATAGCCTGCGATTGAGATTTTAAACAGAATCCACTAGAATTTTTGAATGGAGGTGAATGGAGCAATTAAGTGCACTCCTTGTGGTTTAGGCCACCTGGAGTAAAAACCGTGTGTTTTTTTTAAAATGAAAACAGCACCAACTGAAAGAGGACAAAAATCTCTACCATTTAGATATAAAATGTGTGTAAAGGTTAATTTTTAGTTGAGAAAACAGTGCAAGTAGCAACAAGACTGAGCTTGCTCAAAGTTAGAGTGAGCGATGACATCACCACTCTAGGGCCCCCATAGGGAATGACTTGGGCGATTTTTGGGCCGAAATTCGTGATTTTTACGGAAACCGCTGGTCAAATCGGTCCGAAAAGATATAGCATAAATATACAGAACAGCTTTGAGGTGTGTGGAAAGTTTCGTGGCTGTAGCTCAAACGGGCTAGGAGGAGTTGACGGTAGAATTTTTGTCAGAAGAAGAAGAATAAGAAGAAGAAGAAGAATAATAACTAGATTTTAAAGTTTGCACGCAAACTTCGATGTTGGCTTGCGTTGGTGCCGTTAATACCTATTTTTTTAAATGTTGGCAATTCTGCAACAATAACATAATCCAACCCCCCTGTCTCTATGATTCTCATAAGCTGAGATAGGTATTTGCAAGATTGGTTGCTATGGTAACCAGTCTGGTTGCTATGGAGGGGTCTGTGACCTAAGATATTGTTCCCCATGTCATTACGAGTAAAATACATCAATCCCCATGTCTCTATGACTTTCCTAATCTGAGATAGAGATGCTCCATATTGGTTGCTATGGTAACCTGTCTGGTTGCTATGGAGGGGTCAGTGACCTAACATATTGTTCCCCATGTCAATACGAGTAAAATACATCAACCCCCATGTCTCTATGATTTTCCTGAGCTGAGATAGGTACATGCAAAATTGGTTGCTATGGTAACCAGTCTGGTTGCTATGGAGGGGTCAGTGACCTAACACATTGTTCCCCATGTCAATACATCAACCCCCATGTCTCTATGACTTTCCAAAGCTGAGATAGAGCTGCGCCATATTGGTTGCTATGGTAACCAGTTTGGTTGCTATGGAGGGGTCGCTGACCTATTATATTGCTCCCCATATCTATACGGGTAAAATACAGCAACCCCCATCTCTATGATTTTCCTAAGCTGAGATAGAGACATGCCATATTGGTTGCTATGGTAACCAGTCTGGTTGCTGTGGAGGTGTCATTAACATAATATGTTTCAGCTGTCAGTATGGGTGAAGCTTACCAGCCCCCAAGTCTCTAGCATTTTCCTAAGCTTAGATAGAGATGTGGCAATATAGTTGCTATGGTAATCAATTTGGTTGCTATGGAGGAGTTAGTGACATCATGTTGTAATCTACTTTCCATTTAGACTAATATAAAGCAACCCCCATGTCTCTACTGTGTTCCGTTTAGAAGATATTTGACATTGAAAGTTATGTCCAAAAGTGGGTGTGGCTTAATTAATTTATGTTAATTCACAAGCAATGATGGGCTGGATAAGTATTTTGCTTCCTTAATGCTCGTATGACTTTCCAGTGTCAATCAATTACAGAAGCTCTTTTACAACAGGATCTATGGGATTCATGCTCCATTCATTTCAATGGGCCATTGAAAGTCTATGAGACACCTTTGACCTACTTATTTGAAATCAGCTTGCACCTGGAGTTATCAACCGCCAGATTTTCAAACGAGTCAGCTGACTCAACTGTCAGATTTTCAAACGATGGCAAATCTGCTGGAGAAAATCCGATTTCCATGCCTCAAACAAATAAAGATTATAGAAGAACCGTAAGACATATCGAAATGATTCTTTCTTTGTCAGAAGCAGAAGACCCTAACGAAGAGAATGCTGTAATTTTTGTGAAGTTGTGATTAGAAATAAAAAAATTATGGCGAGCTACAAATAGCCTTCATTTGATTCTGTGCAACTGCTCATTTTAGAGAAATCCATACCCTTAAACAAATAAGGATTACGAAAGAATGACCAGAGGTATTGAAATATTTCTTTTACTGTTAGAATCCCAAGATTTTAAGGAAGAGAATGGTGTAAATTTTGTGAAGCTGTGATAAAGTTTGAATGATTTATGGCGAGTTAAAAATAGCCTGCGATTGAGATTTTAAACAGAATCCACCTGAATTTTTGAATGGAGGTGAATGGAGCAATTATGTGCACTCCTTGTGGTTTAGGCCACCTGGAGTAAAAACCGTGTGTTTTTTAAAAATGAAAACAGCACCAACTGAAAGAGGACAAAAATCTCTACCATTTAGGTATAAAATGTGTGTGTAAAGGTTAATTTTTAGTTGAGAAAACAGTGCAAGTATCAACAAGACTGAGCTTGCTCAAAGTTAGAGTGGGCGATGACATCACCACTCTAGGGCTCCCATAGGGAATGACTTGGGCGTTTTTTGGGCCGAAATTCGCGATTTTTACGGAAACCGCTGGTCCAATCGGTCTGAAGAGATATAGCAACTCGAGTGGGAACAGTTTGGACGACCGTGGAAAGTTTCGTGGCTGTAGCTCGAACGGGCTAGGAGGAGTAGCTGTCAGAATTTTTGTCAGAAGAAGAAGAAGAAGAAGAAGAAGAAGAAGCCGGAAGAATAATAATAAGTTTAAGTGAGATAACAATATGTTGGCTTTGCAAGCAAGCCAACATAATAAGTTTAAGTGCAATATCAATATGTTGGCTTTGCAAGCAAGCCAACATAATTATTTTAAAAGAGAATGGGCAACCTTCAGTCAATGACACCCCAGGAATCTCTGAGTGCATTTTAAAGGAGACTGCAAAAGCAGTAGAGCGAGGTAAAACGGTCTAAATTTCATGAAAAAACAGGATATTCCTGGAGAGCCACAGCCCTGCACAGTTTAGCTCCAACCTCAGCTCAACACACATTAGGTCCTCTAGGCTGTTTGTAAGCTTCGGGTTTGGGTCTCTCTGAGCAGGGTTGGAAGTAAACTGTGCAGGGCTGCGGCTTTGAATTTGAATTTGCTGAATTGAGTTTTACACTGATATAAGGCAAGAACAGAAATTAGAAACAAAAATTAAACCTCTTGAAACTGCCAACGCAGACAATCCCCATTAAAGCATCCTGAAAGATTAAGAAACCAGAAATCAGAATTGAACAACATAACTGACAGAAAACTCTAATTCCAGATAGAATGGCTATGGCTGGAAAACCTGATGTGGCAAATTTTTAGCAAACCCACTTAAAAATAACAAGGAAAACCCAACTATTTCGTCAGTAATTAACAAAAAAGGGGGAGGTCATTCACGAGCCCCAAGAGATTAATGATTCCTTTAGGGAATACTATAAAACTCTATATACATCTCAAATTAACCCATAACCATCTGAAATTGAACTGTTCTTAAATAATCTAGAATCACCAAAACTATTAAATGAACAAGTAGAAAACTTCAATAAACTCACTAATACACTCCACTGATCTTTACAAGGCTCTACAGCAAATGCCAAATAAAAAAAAAAAGCAACAGGGTTAACCAGCTGAGATCTATAGAGAGTTTTGGCAGTTTCAAATAACTTCATACCATAATAAGAACAAATGCGCTTACATAGAAGACAATTCGTAAATACTACATACAATCTATTTAATACCTGAAAAGATCTCTGGACATGCTGAAGGAAGGTAGAAGCTCTGCACCATTACGGAGTAAATGAACTTTCTCTCTGAAAAAGACACCAGCGCCGGAGCTACAGCGGAACGCAGTCAGGGCGGAGTCCGAGGGAATGTGAAATACGCCCAATTGACAAAGTTTCCAAACGCATATTCATTATTACAAACTCATAGTTATCTGTGCGACAGCATTTGTATTTCTATTTCTTAAACACACGCCTTTACCTGAAACCGATTATGTTCTTTGGTTTCATTCAGTGGAATACAATAGTCGACACGGTTTTCACTTATGCGTGACCAGAGACAAAAAAACAAACAAAAACAAACACATGCACCCTCAAACTAATTACTGCATATTTATTCATCCAATTACTGTAATCAATGCATATTCATTTAGGTCAAATCATTTTTTCATTAAACAAATGCATGAAAAAATTTGGTTTATTTAGGCCTATATATTTATTTGTTCATTTATTATTTTAATTCGGCCCTTAAGCATTTCAACTCATGCATTTGTGTATATAGAATTATCCATTTAATCATTTATTTATCATTATTAATCACATCATCCGTAGGGCAAGATTCACTGCGGCGCAGTCTTTTTTTTTTTAAATCTAAGATACTACTGTATACCGCGGTAAGATGGTGAGGAGGTTTGATGGTATCAAAATTTGGATACCGCCCAAGCCTACTGTCCACGCTCTCCCTCACAATGTGCTTTTTTTTATTGAGCCACTGGCTGATTAGACACAACATTAAAATGACTGGAACATGGTTTTCCAGAACACCTCCTCTTCTTGCACTTTTAAATCAGGGAATATCAAATACTTGGGCATTGAATTCTCACCCAGGCTGTCATATCTGGTACAAATAAATTACTCACCCCTACTTAAAAGAATAGAAGACTACCTCAAAAGTTGGCAGCCCTTGCCCATTTTTTATGGGAAGAACTGCCAGCTTTAAAATGATTGTTATGCCCAGAATTAATTATCTGTTATCAATGATTCCTAATCACCTGTCTCATGATTGGTTTAAGTCATTGAACTCTCATTTCTCCAGATTTTTATGGAAAGGCAAACCACCAGGCTACAGCTTACACAAATTCAGAAAATCCAAGGACTGTGGTGGCCTGGAGCTGCTGAATCCTTACCATTACTTCCTCTCTAACAGACTGCAACATGACCATCAATGGATTATCAAAATAGAATTTGAGCATACATACTTCAATAACAACCTGATGGGAATTTCGTAAAATGACGGACTCACTACTTGCTCCTTGCCAACACACACCAATTTGGAATAACCCAGACTTTCTACTAAACAAAAGGGCAACACATTTTCCAAGTTGGAAAAATAACAGAATTACAAATCTCAGACAAACCCTTTAAAACAACACAATAATCTCTTTCTAAGAATTGATTCTTAATTATGGATTAACCACTAACAGATTTCTGGAATACCATCAGCCTATCCTCACTACAACATACCAAGCAAATTCCCTAATTTTGCAGCAATCCTCAGTAATAGAACAATTTATTGGTCTGTCAACCCCAAGGTTGCTCTCAAAATTCTATATTTTACTATCGAGATCAGACAATACAGTATGTCTACCCACTACTAAATGGAATGAAGAGTTATCTGTAAATGAAAATCAATCATTCTGGAACCGAATATGCTTAAACACATTTAAAGAACCTAAAAAACAGGGATGCAGTGTGGCCGGCTTGGTTTGGCAAAATATTGGTTTGTTGTCCCCAGTACAGTCAGAAACACACTCCAAATGCAAAATATTTACGGTTTTTGGTCTCATCTGACTACAACAATTTCACCAGTTCCCTTCGTGGCTTAGTGCGCTACCATTTTTTTTTGGACCCAGCAGCCTTGAGGACACATTGAAACGATCCTTCCATGTAGCTCTGAACTTACACCATTCTCATGACTTGTGAAACTAAGATGTGGATCTTGTATTGAGCTTTGTCTGTGGCAAAGACATGTTTATGAATCATTCATGATGGATATTTTGGTAAACTGTTCTAACATGATTCAATTAAAATAAGATCAGAGGCAAACATACTAATTTGTTGACCTTTTCTTGGACACAGGAAGTATGGTGAGCAAAGACGGAGGCAAATGCTTGCCCACCAATTCAGAGTCTGACTCGGAGGCAGCTGCGGCAGTGCCTTCCATGGCCCTGGAGCTCAAGAGCTCTTCGGACGAGAGCCGGCATGTACGCAAGCGAAACAAAGCCCTTCAGGTGCGCTTCAAAGATATCTGTGAAGCTCAGAACGAGCAGGCTGTTGCCAGCCAAGAAGCCAAAGCACTTTATAAGGTGGCATATCGCAAGTACATGACTGTCCCTGCCCGTCGATCCATCCCCAACGTCACCAAAAGCACTGGTGTCCAAACATCTCCGGACTTACGGAAGCACTACCAGACTTTCCCATTCGAGCGGAAGAAAGCACACACAGTAAAGCACGCTGCAGCGGTGGAGGGCTGCAAGAACCAGGAGGACGGCTTTGTGATTGATGTGAAGCGTGCTAAATCCACCGAGGCCAACAGGGAGTGCGTGTCCTCACATAATCGGAGAAAAACTCGGGCGTTGATGCACACCACCAAGTGTGTGGCCACGATTGAACAACACCCGCAGAGCAGGGAGTGTCTGGACAGACCCGATGAGCTCTGCTCAGATGCTCTGGTGCTCACCTGTCCCACAGATGCAGAAAACTCCTTTGAGATCTGCAGCGCCAGAGGCAAACATAGTAAGGGCTTACAGAGAGACTGCGAATCTCTTGACTGCTCAGGACACCCAGAGGACAATATTCTCCAGGATTTCTCCTCAAAAGTCACAGGACCCATCGCATGGAACTCTCTCACTCAGGTGGAGTGTTTAGAGAGTGCGTCTGAGCGGGCAAAGCGCAAAAAGGCACTGCAGCTCAATGGCCTTCAATCGCAGACTCTGCCACGGGCCGGCTGCACCACACAGGTCAAGTGTCACACGGGAACATTCTCGGCTCAAATGCCACAGAGCACAGAGGAGACAGCAACTGTGACCTCCACAGCAGTGCCAATGCCAGCGCCACCATGCACGGGAAGCTTGCAGACGGATGATGATACATGCAAACAGATTGTGCCCGTCAATCAGGATGGGGGTGTTAAAGCTCAGATGCAGGCCATGGAAAACATGATCAGCTCCAGCCAGCAAACCATTAAAGTGCTGTTGGGTGTCATTCAGGAGCTGGAGAAAGGAGAAGCTCACAGAGAAGGGTAAGAGCAACTAAATTCATTAGCACTGATGATGCGGGAATAAATTGGTACAAGGTCTACAGAGGTTTTCCATTTTTCACAGGCAAGTTTTTTTTGTATAGCACATTTCATTGGGTTTTGGAGTGGAATGGGTGGCAGAAAACATTACGGCACCACTTATAAAAAGTTTCTCGAGATATTTCATGAATTACTGACACCAACACGGTTTCAAGCACAAGCGGAGAGAATATCGAGTGTGTGAGAAGGGATGGAGAGACACAACGCGTCACAGGGTATCTCTAATTTGCGCTACAGAACAGCACTTTCATTGTTATAAACGTTATTTTTTTTACAACACTTTGACACTGACATTTGTTAAAGTACATTATTGGTAATCTATACATAATGTTTCGCTCGATTTTAAAGTGTTTAAAGGCGTATCAGGCCCTTAAAGCACACTTTCTTCAAAGGGAGAAAAGAACCCAGGGTGATGTCTTGAAGGTGCGCAGCGTGACGTCAAACAAACAAGTAAAAATAGAGCAGAAATGTTTATTATTATTATTCATATTTAAAAAATTTTCTTCATATCTCGAAGCAAAAAATTTCCAGCAAGACCTTTCATATCTCTAATATTTTGTAACTCGAAGCATTCGTATCTGGGGGTACCACTGTATATATACTGCAGGACACTAAAGAGACTAGTCTACCGACTGTGAAAAACACCCAAAGAAAGATGCCCAGGGTCCCTGCTCATCTGCGTGAACGTGCATTAGGCATTCTGCAGGGAGGCATGAGGACTGCTGATGTGGCTAGGGCAATAAATTGCCATGTCTGCACAGTGAGACGCCTAAGACAGCACTACAGGGAAGGACAGCTGATCATCCTCGCAGTGGAAGACCACGTGTAACAACACCTGCACAGGATCGGTACATCCGAATATCACACCTGCGTGACAGGTACAGGATGAGTCACACCAGGAACACACAATCCCTCCATCAGTGCTCAGACTGTCCGCAATAGGCTGAGAGAGGCTGGACTGATGGCTTGTAGGCCTGTTGTAAGGCAGGTCCTTACCAGACATCACCAGTAACAACGCTAGGGCTAGGGCCATTACCCCCAGACATGTCCAGGAACTTACAGGTGCCTTGGTGTAAGAGTGGGGTAACATCTCACAGCAAGAACCGACAAATCTGGTGCAGTCCATGAGGAGGAGATGCACTGCAGTACTTCAAGCAGCTGGTGGCCACACCAGATACTGACTGGTACTTTTGAGCCTCCCTTCATTCAGGGAGATATTGTGAAACATTTTAGTTTATGTCTTATGGTGTTGACTCTTTTAGTGTTTATACAAATATTTACACATTAAGTTTACTGAAAGTAAAAACAGTTGAAAGTCAGAGGACGTTTCTTTTTTTGCTGAGTATATATACATCAAGAGAATGACTAACGATCTGCTCAGACTATGAATTACAGTGATGCCTCGAGATACAAAATTAATCTGTTCCAGGGTGGCCTTTGTATCTTGAATTTTTCACAAGTCAAAGCAAGTTTTACATGTAAAATGCCTAATCTGTACAATGGCTCTCAGAAACAACAGTATAAATTGATAAAAAAAAAAACTTTTCATCAATCCTTACATCTACACATTGTTAATGTAATAAATTATAATAAAACAATGAAAACAGAATAAAACAGAATAAAATAAATGCAAAGTAATATATACGTAAATGTGAAACCTTACCTTGCGAGTAAAGTGGTGTGTGTTCACGAATTACGAACACTAACACGAAACACAAAGTTAGAGGAGAAACTTTTAGCTTTCATTTCCGAACAGCAGGTTCCACTTTATAAATGTACAATTTTTAGGACACCTTGACTAATATTTATTATGACACATTTTGGTAATCTACACATAATGTTTAGCTAGATTTAAAAACCAATTTAAAGCATTTTTGGTGTGATGATCAAAATGTCTTCATTGTCTGTCAATGAGACAGAGAAGAGTCAGGACCCAGAAGCGCCACACATCACAACTTAACGAACACATAGGAGAGAAGAACTGTTGGTGTGACTTTACTGTAGTCATGTGACACCCAGCATTGACATTTCAAATGTCAACAATGTAGTACGCATAAGTACGTATTTCCGGATTTCTCGGATTGTGTTTTTCGTGTGTTGGAATTGTCTTGGCATCTTCGAAGCAAAATATTTTTCAAGAGACCTTTCGTTTCTTGGATTTTTTTGTAGAGTGAAGCATTCGTATCTCAAGGTACCACTGCACAGGAAATTAGCGCAAATGGCCGAGCTGTGGTTAATTGAAGTACATTAATTAATGTTTTGAGAGAAATAATAACATAATCATGAAACGACACTTTGTTCCTTTGCTCAAAGCTCACTTTTAGTTTGTCCCATACACTATTGCATATGGAAAAGAAACACCACTCTTCTTCCTTACATTTACATTCTTCCAACGTCTTTCTTTCTGAACAGAATGCTGCAGTCAGGTCAAGCGAGGTCAAGCGGAAATGCTAATTAGCCCTTGCATTCTCAAAAATCTATAAAAGAGACACACGAGAAGAAAAACGAAGGAAATGGGGGAGAGCACAAAATTTGAATCTAATAAACATGATTGATCTCAGATCAATTTTTATAATTTACTTTTTATTTTTATTTTACTTTTTATTATTATGTACTTTTTATATTAAAATTGCAAACTATTTTTACAAAACAAGATTCAAAAATGTTTAACCATCTGCCTTTACTCACATGTTAACTTAGGTGACTCCTATTCATTGTCCAAAATGTCTAATTTGAAGTCAGCTATAACAGATTCAACTCTTTTTGGAAGGCTTTCCTCAAGTTTCAGGAGTGTATCTTTAGTTCCAATTCTCACCACACTCCGCACTTGCTAAAAATAATGACATCATGCGGGCCACACATTGGTCACAGACATCATCCCACATGTTTCTGCAATTGGTTAGAATGAACGTGCACATGGAAGTAAACAACAGCTGAAGACTGGGACAACACAATCAAAATGGACAGACTTCGCTGTTTGACTTTGACCCTTGGAATCTTTTACTTTATCATTTGTATTAATTGCTTATGATGGTCGGATTACAAACTTCTCCAAGTTTGATCTTGGCCTACCATGACAATGACGTCAGATAAACACAAAAGTGGCAACCCATAATGCCACACAGTACAGTGGCTGTATTGGTTAAAAAGGCATGTGTTTGTTGTCTTCTTTTGTATTTAGTTCAGATCAGAGTTCATTTTATCACCACATACGAACCACTCTAGAGTTTGTTTGGAATCGGTTCAAGACCACCTCGTCAAGCAGGTCTCAGGCTACTTTTTTGGTCCACTTTTGGTTTAGTCTAGAGTTTGGTTGTTGCTTTCTCACCTGTCCAAACGAACTGAATTAAAAGTGGGAAAAAAATCTCTTGTTTGAATTAATCTAACTAAACAAGTTAGGTGTGAAAGTACCCTGAGCCGAGATTTTGAAAAACAACACCATGGCATAACCCCATCTGTCAAATTTCAAGAAAACTCACTTGCACATGGTGATGTGGGGCTTGTATGCATTGATTAAAGGAAATTGGTGACCCCTTTGCATCTGCTGACTCCACTCTGTCAAAGTGTCCAAACACCCAGAAGCGGAAGTGTTCTCATTTACAACCTTTCCAACTTTGTAATAGAACCACCGGAATATTAAGTAGTGTGGAAACTTCTTGACTAAAATTGCTGGAGTTCTCTGAGCTCCTTTCTTGCACAAATGTTGTCTGAAGCTGAGCTGATCGATGTTATTCAATTGTGGCCATAGAAGTAGTCACATGTTAAATAATATAAATGCTAACACAGGTATCAGGTAACATTACCTGTACTCATTTGTCAACCTACACTACCGTTTGATAGTTTGGGGTCCTACAGCGGTGTGTACTACTCTTTTCAGAGAACACCACAAACAGGCTCCAACCAGAGTAATAAGAGAAGTGCGAGGCCCCGCTGCACATCTGAGCAAGAAGATAAGTACATTAGAGTCTCTAGGTCATCAACTTGCAGCTTTATTAAATAGTATCCGCAAAATGCCACTGTCCACATCTACAGTAAAGAGGCCTTTAGTTGAGTGGCAAAGAAAAGGCCATATCTGAGATTAGCCATTGAAAGAAAAGATTAATATGGGCAAAAGGACACAGATATTTGAAAGAGGAAGTTTGGAAAAAAGTGTTACAGATGGAAGAATCAAAGTTTGAGGTATTTGGATCACACAGAAGAACATTTGTCAGACCATCTGAAAAGATGCTGGAATGCTGCCTGACACCATCTGTCAAGCAAGGTGGGGTTAACGTGATGGTCTTGGGTTGCTTAGGTGCTGGTAAGGTGGGAGATTTGTTCAGGGTAAAAGGGATTTTGAAGGCCATCACTCAATATTGCACAGCCTTGATTGGAGCCAATTTCATCCTACAACAGGACAATGACCCAACGCACACCTCCAAACTATTCAGAGAAGAAACAGCAGCTGTCTTCTATCTGTAATGAAGTGTCCTGCACAGTCACCAGGTCTAACCCCATTGAGCTGTTGTGGGAGCAGCTTGACCATATGGTGCGCAAGAAGTGCCCATCCAACCAATCCAACTTGTGGGAGGTGTTTCTAGAAGCATGGGGTGGAATTTCTTTAGATTACCTAAAAAACTAATAGCTAGAAAGCCAAAGGTCTACAATGCTGTTATTGAGGCAAATGGAGGACCCTTTGACGAAAGCAAAGTTTAAAAAAATTTCAAAGAAAAAATATTTCATATAAATATAATTTTCTATACATTATACAAGTCATGTGGTAAATAAAATTGTCTTGGAAAACACAAAATTGTCAGGGTGACCCCAAACTTTTGAACACTAATGTATCAGATATGTGGAAAGACAACCTGAACGCTTACATTCTCAACATCTTCATACAATATCAAAGTCAAAATTAAATGTGAGCAACGAGCTCAAGCTCTTTCAATCAACATTCAAAAGAACTGGGTTTAAGCATAATTTTGTAGACATTACACAGATGTGCCTGAATTTCACCTCCCACAAACTGCATTTATGCAGACCATAAAGAATTGAGATTTGCATAAATCTTTGGATGAGTTGTAGGGGTGTAACGGTTCACGGGGATGTATTGAACCATTTCGGTGCGGCCTGTTCGGTTCGGTACACTTGCGTACTGTTTCGGTATATTTTTTTTTTATTAAATAATATAAATTTATTATTAGCGCGATATTAAGCGCAGCGGAACATTGTTGTGAGTGAAACACAGTAGCGCTGCACGGGTAGTTCTGAGAAATGGCAACAGAGAAAGAGAAGCCGGAGCTTGAAGACCCTCCCACCTCACTACGGTCTCCCGTTTGGGAACACTTTGACTTCTCTGTTAAAATACATAACGGGGATAGACGAGTGGATAAATTTAAAGTTGTATGTCGACATTGTTCCACGGAGATCGGGCAGGCAACACATCTAACATTTTCTACTGCTGGAGATATTGTCACTGCAACCAGATCTGTGCTCTCTTCAGAAAATGTGGATAGGTTAATCTTTTTAACCAAAAACTTAAAACTTGAATAGTTAGTTTTGTTGATATTTAAGCTGAAGCTGTTGCTAGTGTTAAAAGTTTTCAGGTCCAAACTAGTTGCAGTATTTAATTTTTTATTTTTAAAATGTGTATTTCTTTATGAGTGCAATTTATTTAACATATCACCCAAATGTGTCACTTTTATTTATTTTATTTAAGAATTCTATTGTGTATTGGCATTACAAATTAAGATTTTGTAAGCTCTTATTGTTTTGTACCGAAAATTAACCGAACCGAACTCTCCAAGAGAGATTTTAGCGTACCGTTACACTCCTAATGAGTTCTCAGCAGGGTGCTTCTCATCTGGGTCGAGGAAATATTGATGCAATGACACTCCCTGCCTGAAGATGGCACAAACAAATGCATGGCTACACAGCAAAAAAGAAGACAGCGACAGAGAAGAAATCAAAAAACACAGAAAAACCATGGATGTCAAACGATTTATACTGTTGGCGGCTGATAAAATGTGGAGAAAAGAGAGGATATGTGGTACACTATTTCTTTTCTGTTTCCTGTAATGAAAGGAAATGTGGGATAAGCGACACAGAGCTACTTTTTTATGTCCAACTCGCTAGTGATGCATGGATCGTCTCTTAACCCACATAACCAGTGGTCCCGCAGCTAAAGAAATTATCACTTTATTTGTGGGGCGGATCATTAAACACAAAGGAAATAAAACATCCATGTATGTTGAGAGCAATCATATGATTGCGAGGACGTTGCTGAAAGAGACAAGGATCTTCTGGGATGGAGAGGACATTCTAAGCTTAAGGTAGTGGCAGTCAATCGCCTTTCCTGCACTTGCCGAGGTGTCAAAAATTATTCTTTGTATACAAGCCACAAGCGCATCAAGCAAGCGCACATTCAGCTCTGCAGGCAGGTTGCTGGAGTCCAGGGGGAATAGATTAAACCCCGGTACAGTGGATGCCATTCTTTTTTGGCGAATGTAAAAATGCTACTGTGTAAATATTTAAAATGTGTATCATTATCTTGTTATAAATATGACCTGATTTATTGGTTATTGGTCATTCTCTGGAAAAACAGACCCAACATGGCAGTGTGAAACTCTTTTTCGCTGGCATCTCTCGTTTGTTCAAATATGTGATGTACCGTTGACCACCATGGTTTTCGAGGCTTGTTGTCGCACAAAACTTTAGACTGAAAATTTGGAGTTTGTAGAGGACTTTGTAGAGGACTTTGCAGTTTGTAGAGGACTTGAGATCTGTGATTAGAAGTGGATCATTTCTAGACTGACATCATACATATACAAGGGTCTTTGCCAGGAGCAACAAACAAATACAAACATGATCATTCACTGAATGAATGATCAATGAGGTGTAGAAATATAACCATCAGTACGACTGTTCTTTCAGCAGAGTAGAAAGATTTCAGATGACGGTAAATAATATTCTGAAATCAAAACAAGTGAAGAAGTCACAAAGGAGATGTCCACACAGTGAAACACCACTCACTAGCATTTTGACGCATAAGCATCCACATTCCATAATCAAGAACTTCAGCACTGGCTATCAAACTTTAGAATAAGAAGAAATGATTTTCTGCCCCACTCTTCCGGATGCCAGAGCTGCTGCCAATACAGTTTAACCTGCGCTCAAGCTGCAAGATTCCAGTAATGAGAGATGAGAGGCCTTTAGCCATGGAAGCAGATCGACAGGTCCAGAGAGACAAAGAGATATGTCTTCGTGGCTCATCAGAGATATTGATCACTCCATCACACTGACATGGGTTCTTCATCATGGGACACTGCAAAAGGACAACGAGTCATCTTCATCCTGGTAACAAAGCAATGGTTGTGATGACGGGCAGCAATTATGAGGCGACACAATGTTTTTTTTTTTTTTCACTAGATGGAGTTCATACTCTACTTACACTCTAATGAAACGTTCACATAAGTGAGTACAACAGTCACTTTTCGTGAAAATATTTATCATATAACATCCTGGGCCAAAAATGGCACTAATTTGTAATACTCAACCCTCTTGAAGTTCATGAGAGCTTCATAGACTGCCACTGGAATCCTCATCACAGAGTCTGGTGATATTTTGCAAATTGTAAATCATTCTGCTCCGTCCCTTCTATGGAATGAGATTACTGCCTAAAGTCTTTGTAGAGAAAAAAAAAAAAACTTTAAATGCAAAAAAAAATTAATTAAAGTCTATTTTACGGCTTTAAAATTAAACAAATGATTTGAAGCCCTTATTCCCCAAAAAACAAAATAATTTTTAAACGCTTTTAAACTTTTTTGCTCGGTTTCAGTTCATTTTTTGTCAGTTTGACTCTTGACACTTTCCTCATACGGAGGCGGGCATTAGCAGGTGTGTCTCTGCCATTGGTCGGATGATTCAGAAACCATTGGAAGAGCACTACCATCAGCTCTTACAAATAGATGGTAAACCCCCTCTGCATATTCATTTGGCCAATGAGGAGTGGTTCGTTCCATGTGTGTTATGAATCAGCCGACCAATGGATGCCCATATCAAACGACCAAACATACCTGTTAATGCAGACAACATATCACCACAAAGTGTCAGTAAAAGGACGGTAAAAATCGTTTTCAAATTATTTATTTACTTTCAAAGCAGTAAAAATTCGATTTAATTAATTTATTTACATTCAAACTATTTTTTTCCATAAATACTTTTGGCAGACATCTCATGCCATACACTTTCACCCCAGATGCTCAATAGCATTTAGTTCAAGAGACTTTGGTTGGTCAGACCTTTACCCTGAGCTTCTATAGCAAGAGAGTAGTCAAAAGGGAGGGCACCATACTCTGCTTCACAGTAATGGTACGCATTCATAGATCCCTCAGTGACCAGCATTAATGCAGCTCCAGACCATGACACTCAGACCACCATACTTATCTAAATCCAAGACACTGCTGTATATTGTACTCCTCACACAGTTTCCACCACACACACTTGACACCATCTGAACTAAACTAGTTTATTTGATCAGGCTGAAGAACATTGCCTCTGTAATCCTTTTCATTGCCCTCATACCCCAAACTTTTTGCAGGCATTCATGTTTTCCTTCTAGTATGACAGCCATGCAAAGCAATTTCATAACCCCTGCACAATGTTGCCAGCACACAGCCATCTATTCACCGAAGACAAGCTCTGGATGGTACACTGAGCATGTGTACCTTCTATAGCAGACCAATACCAAAGCTTATTCTATGGTCAACCCGTCTAGTTAAATCCCAGTTATGGGTTTAGCTCATTTAGCTCATCAGGGTCTACACTAGGGAGTTCTTTTCCGTGAAATGCAAAGTTAAACTTGCATTGATCAGCATGAGGGAGTGAGAGCAAGAGAACAAAATTTCAGATTTTTCCCATTACTTCAGAAACTGAACATTTCCTTTTGTGATCACACAAACAGGATTTCGTAGATTTTCAATCTCTAACAATCGTTACCTCTACATTACATTTATAGGTCATCACCCTTGAGACATGTTGTTGGCACAAATGTTGTTTCCAGCAAATAATCATGAATTTACAGTCTTTAATGCTTCCATTAAAAGTTTTTCGAGACTGGTTTCCTGGAATTTTAGCTAATTTAGCTAATTCCCTTGATAAGTATAGAATTTATGCATTTAATAAGTTATATTTCCTAGATTCCACCTTGAATATTGCTTGTTTGATTTGAGATGTCATTAACCAGGTTTCGGTTCACAGATCGGAATTCAATTTATGCGTAAAACAATACGTAAAATATTTGTGAATACAAAATCGTCACTTGCTGAAAAACTGGTACCAAAGTTGGTGCATTGCGAGAAGGCCTTCTTCCACACATAGTAATTGACTTGTGTCATAGAACACATAGACGAAATGCAATAATCGCAGTCATGTCATCGTGGTTTTGGAGGTGGGAGACTGTTCTTGTACACAGATAGTTCTGGGAAGGGGATAATTCCAAAACACTTTGATGACAGATTTTGGATTATCGAATGACCTAAACAACATTTCAGATGTGCATTGAAATCGGTCTATTGGTCAGTCTATTAATGCTACCCCATTGCTCCACAGAAAACACAAAATCACATGACTTTTTAATACGCATTCTGGGATTTATTTGGTAAATGCATTTATATCAGTTTATGCCCATTTTTGTATTGGATAAAAAGTTTGCCCTACTCAGTTGTGTGCATAACGGATTTTTTAAAAAAAAATGTAAATGTTGGCGTTACCAACCAGAGTATTTTTCTGAAATATTCCAAAATGCAAAAAACCTGGTGGATGGAAACCCAGCTATTGTTTTCAAAATAAGCCCACAAAAGAACATTCTGTAAACAGATCCAGTGCAAATATCAGCAATTGTGATGAAACGCGTTTTCCTTTCCTGTGCTGTGTGCATTGACTTGTTCTCTCTCTTCTCGGCAGACTCTCCTATCGTACGGGTCAGGACACAGTGAATTGTGACACATGCAGAAACAGTGCATGCATCATCTACAGGTCAGTACCTGTACAGAGTTTAAAACAAGAGCCGCTGCTAACAAAGTTCACCTCATACCCATCATGCACCACACCATTGCAAGGTGATTTCATTAGTACAGATCACTCAGTTCTAACGGCCACTCAGAAACAGAACATTTGCATAGCTCTCTCATTTTGTATGGATTAATGATGCTCTCTATGCTTTTAACTGAGCTGGCTGTTGCTATGGTTACCATACTGATACCAGTATGAGGCGGCTTGGCGATGATTGAGACAAAGAGAGAGAGGGATGGAAAGTAATGTACTTTCCAGAGATGTGGCTTAATCTGTAGATAGAGTGAAGCAAAGTATGATAGACAGCTGTATTAAGACTCGAGAGATCGTAGAACTGGTTATTTATGAATTTTACAGGATTATTCAAAGTTATATGTAAAATTCTGATTGTTTTAAACTCAAAGAGCTTAAAGTGGAACAGCTGCAAGTGTTCTCTAAGTACTTTAGCACGTAAACATGAGCATGTGACTAGTATCATCAAATAGATTCTTGCAAAGCATTTAAAAAATCTTGCAGTAGAATTCTAAAAATACTGGCTAAATTATAAAAAATAAACTAAACTTCTTATCCAAACAACCAATGATTTAAAAAGCAATATTATGAAAATGTAAAGGGCTGCCCAAACTTATGCATTTCACTGCTTTCCTGGTTCAAAAAGATAAATGGGAGTCCCGGGCGCCCAATAAAACACTTGTAAATGTTCTCATAAATTCTACAGAGCACATGCTACTATTTCAAATAAACAAAGTACATATGCGTTTAACCTTTAACAAACATACTAATGAGCAGCAGCCTTCCTCATTCAAAAATAATATATAAAATTCAGCTGAAAATCAAGGGCTTAATGCATAATGAGAATGTCCGGATGCTGCAAACACGTTGTCCGAATCTCATGCCAAACTGCTGAGTCACTCAATTCAGAAAAAAAAAAAATTAACCTCTAAAGCCAAACACAGATTAGACGAACTACTTTTTAAAACAGAACACACTATGAACAAAAACATTACAAAACACACATTAAAACAGAAAACAAAATTGTAGACAAATTAAAAACAGAACAAAAACAACAAACCGAATAAAGAACATTTTGAAACAAGGCAGTGCCTCTCATCTTGAGATCAACAACTTCAAAGTGGGTCAAGAAAAACATGTTCTGAGACTTTAATGAATCAAAGAGATGAAAGAGAGAAATCTGACAGCGACTTCTGGATGTGGGTGGATGCTTTGAAATTTTTTTTCTGCAGGTTTGAAGATCAGGCAACCAGCAGCACTTACAGAGCTCACCCCAAAAACGAAAAACATTCAGTAGGTTCATAGCCATATAACAAAAAACAAAAAAAGAGATTCCATAAATCAAATTGAGACATATACGGTGTTTAAACATTTTAAAATATGGTGCAGTGTGAATAAAATCAGATTTTGTTCATATTAAATAAAACAATTTGGCATGTTTCAAGAATGTAAAATTCTTGTGCCCTAGAATTAGAATAGAATCGTTATTCTTTAGAAGGATAGGACAGAGTGACAAAAAATAGGACAGTATTTTTTTTTCCTTAATTTCAGTCGATTTCAAATTTAAAAAAAAAACGAAATCTCAATTAATTGATTTTAGCTTGATAACGATTCATGAACAATTATTTTATAATAATTATTATTTTTGCTCTCATAGTTCACTGGGAAAAATGATAATGAGGGGTACATTACTTGATTATTAAAATAATTTTCTACCATCTAAGACTATTTATTGAACATCAATAAATTCATTCATTCATTCATTTTCCCAGCGACAGAATGATGATATGCACACTTCCAACTAGTATAGCTCTCTACTGGCAAAATCTCAATAGATTCTAAAATTATATTACAATTATTATGGTAATGATTGCGTGTGTGCCAGGGGTGGGAAGTTTGTGGAGCGTAGGAAAGCACTGACAGATGAGTGATGAGTTTATCTGTGTTTCAGCTGAGACCTAACTGTAAATATTATATTTACATTGTGCCATCGTATACAATAGTATAAGCATGTTCTTAGTGGTAGTAATAGGTTTATTAGTGTTAGACAGAGGCGTGTCACTATCTCAATCACAGTAACATAGTTTTTTTAATACACTGGCTATATTCCCAGCTTTATAACAATAATGTTTTTCAATATATAGTTAAATGGTTCTAATTTTCATCATAAAATATTGCTTTATTACTGCTCAGGCTCTAGGAACAACCTATTCATATTGCTTCATTGCATGCTAATTTTCGTAAAGAAACACAAGGGTTTCTTTGGACAAATCTTATCTAATAAATTTATATTCATAGAGATTCTTCTGATGAAGGGTGTGGCAAGTGTGGGCTTCAGCTGGACATGAACTACTTCACAATATTCTACATATATATTCCAATCAATATATATATATATATATGAATTTGCCAAAGTTGCTAAAACGATTACGGTTCGCATATGTGATTGTTCTATTTCAACAAAGCTGTCTACCTCTGAAAGATTTCACCTCGTCTCTGAGAAACACCATATATGGTCACGTGGTCACTTGAAGATGCTGCCTGACATAGATTTCAACTAGACCCTCCTGTGGGAGTACTTAGGGAGAGAGCAAGAAGAGCTCCACACTGTTTTTGTCCAATGGAAAGCCAGTGGTCTTACAGCCTTTTCAAATTACATAGAGTCTTGGCATTTTTTTCTTGTTAACTAACTTAATATTTGTTAATAAATTGAGATGTTCAATCGTGTCACTAGCTGCTCTCTAATCACCTTCTACAATAATGTTAAATGTTAAGTACTAAAGCATCACATTATGTAACAAAGGTTTAAAGGGTAAATGATAAGTAAGCAGATTTTCAATACATAGTTTACCTTAACTGAAATCAAAGCTAATGATAAAGGTAAACAATACTTTCTTATAAGGATATGGAGTCAGATAGTTATTTTTAGTAATTATTGTACCCAGAAGCTCTGAAAGACAGAGCAGAGCTTAAAACCTTCATCCATGGTTAAAACTAGAGATGTTCCGATACCATTTTTCCCCTCCTGATACCGATCCCGATATTTGGGCTCAGGGTATCGGCCGATACCGAGTACTGATCCGATACCTGGGTGTGCATCTGTATATACAGCTGTAGATACTACTAGCCCTGTATTAATTGACATTTTATGCATTTTGTAATTTAAAATAAATTATTTTATGCTGTGCTTCAATATGGCAATAACAATAATCAATATGGACATGAAAAAAAAATTAATAGACATACTTTATCTTTGAAACATTGATACAAGAGAGTGACAACTGCATACAAGGGCTCTTCCTCGATGGTTGCGAATCGTTTCTTGACGGCCTCAAGAAGAGTGTTTTTCATTGTTTTAATACCAGTGTTCTCCTGGCTCTCCCGAGCAAGGTGCCGTTTTAGAACTGTAACTGAGGGGGGGCGCTACAGACGAGCTGGAGGAGCTAATCTGTTTACTCATGGATTTTTTTCATGTTGTTTGCATTTCCGCGCAAAATAACATGAACACAGGATTTAGAAATATTCCACTTCACAAGCATACCCTCGATTGATTCAGTTATGGACGCGTGCAAGCCGCGAAACTCTTAGCCTGCAGCACTGCACTTTGAAGAGTAAAAGGTGACGGCGTCACTGTGTCCAGCTCCAGATGTGAGCAGTGAAGCTGATAGTTCGCACGTCCTTTAGTTTACATCAAATGTGTTCACGCACTGTCTCATATAATTTAGGGAGCGCTGTTTTGGAGATATATTTGCGAGCAGCCAAACTGTACCGGGGCTCCAAATGTTCAATTAAGAGGTGAAAGCCCACGTTTTCGACCACTGACAGTGGCTGGTCATCCAGTACAATAAACTCGATAATCCTGTCGGTTATCTTTATTGCTCATTGGCTGTCTTGACTTTTCTCTTTGTTTGAATGAAGCTTCCAATGTTTCTTGCGTCTGGCGCGGCTTGTCCTTCTCCTTGGTTGCTTGTGGCAACATGACACAACTTCCTGTGTTTACATTCTGAGCAGCGCCAGCGAAGAAGAATTGATTTCTGCTTTGCAGCGATAAGCAAAGCTAGCGGGCATAACTAGGTTATGTTTATGAAAATGGTATCGGATCAGTACGTGGACTTAAATACTCGCCGATACCGATGCCAGATTTTTTTGTGGTATCGGCAGCATTTTCGATACTGGTATTGGAATCGGAACAACTCTAGTTAAAACCCATCAACTTTTTACATCAACTTACGGACACACCACTTTTTCAGTCTGATGTGTGATGTCACATTATCATCGTTTTTGATCAAGGCGCGTTGTCACACTGAAAATTCGGGTCGGTATGTATTGACCTTAAAAACGTCCAAATAGCGAGAGAGACAAAGAGATAGAAACGAGTGGAACAGACAAATGATCCTAATCTGAAGTGTTATGAACTTTAGTAAAAGCAGAGTGAAAATCTGAGCTCCCTTCTCAAACACTTATCAAATATTGACCAGCAATTCTCTAATGACGTCCTGCTCTCTTCATATTGATCCAGACAGATATACTTCACATTATTTATGATTGCCAAAGCAAGAAGTAGAGCATGTCAGAATGTCTGCCAGGCCTCATTAAAAAGCTTGCTTGTCAAAAAAGAACAGAAATATTAGTCTGCAGCGTCTGATTTCTCAAAGATTGAGATTGAAATGAGCATTAACTCAGGAAAACAGACCCATGACAAACTTCAATCATAATGATGGATCCCCCAGGATCAAACTGCAGAAGTTTCCCTTATTGGCCCCATCTCTTTTGGCCATCATACGTGAGATGGAGCTTCTGGTGTCAAGAGCTCAACCCTGTCTAGACTGTGATGACCGTAGACTTTATGAAAGATACCCCCTCCCCAACACATCTTCTGTCACAGCCTCCTATACCTTCCCCTTACTGGTACCACCATAACCCAGGAACCAGTGGGACCAGAACACCAGCCTCTTAAGTCGAGTTCAGACTGTGCATTTTGCAGCAATGTGTTGATAATCACACAGTTTGACTTATGAAAGACATGATATTTTGCATGCTAAATATCTGGAGCTGCAATTGCACAGTGTGAAATTTGACTGGAAATAACCTGCAACCAATGAGAGAGCAGCATTCAGGGCAATGGGTAGATGGGTTAAAAAGGACAAGACCATTTTTAAAAATAATTCCAGTCTAGAACATGTCACTTTTGGTGGCAAGGCGTAGTTTGCAGTGTGAAATCCCCTATCGTTGCCTGTCATGCAGAATGATTCCAGCAAAAGTATTACAATTGGATGAAAAAGTGAGAAAAGTTCTGTGACTACTCTGAAAATCGTGCAGTCCAAACGGTCTTACGAAACAACAACCAAAGATGCCTTTCCTCCAGCTGCTGGTGAGGTTTAACCTTCCATAAAGATGAGGGTAAAGAACTTTTACTTTCATCAAACCAATCGTGACGTACTCCATCACAGTCTTGTTTGCTGCAGAAATCCACCCTTTGGAGAAGGTGATTGGATAGAGGACTCAGCGATGAGTGTTAAAATTGCAGCTGAACCCCTCTCACCCTGCACAGGAGCTCTTTCAGCCTATTGCCTTGGGCAAGAGCCTATGCTCCGTCAGTACAAAATCCAGCAGGACAACATTGTAGCTCTAAGTTCTCTTCTGCTCTTAGGGAGCTTTCACACTGGGATCAATTTTGGCGGCTCTGCCTTCCACATTATTATGTCAAATTAAAAATACTACAAAAAAATGGCACCATGTAACCTATGTTCTGGCGGACTTGGTTCTATGGGAGGTCATAAAGGGTTAAAAGAAATGAAAACAACAATACATTGTCACGAGCCGGGGTGTTATCAGCATTTGCCAGGTGTGGTTCCATCGGCCTGTATGCGCTTGCTAGCTCCTCTTCTTTAAACTCTGCACATTAAACCACGGCAGCAGTTGCTCGAGACAGCGGAGCATTTCCCGCTAGAGATCGCAGGAGCTAACATGACCAGGTCTATAGGGTCGCTGCCAGACTAGTTGAGTCACTGGGCTCGGCTGGCCGCCTGTTAACCGAGAGAAGGCTTCTGGAGCGCTCTAGTGCTCCATATCTCAAAGCCCAAGGAGACCAGCCACAAGAGATCCTATACCTCTGGCCGGGAAATCATGAGTCACTAGACTGATCGGGGGAAAAGCACCCCGGAGCACTCCCCAGCACACTTCCCAGGAGCCTGCGCACATCTGTTTTGCTCACCTTTACCTCTATTGCCACACAGAGTGACTCATTTTAATTATTTATTATGGTGCCATGATTTTAAATAAAAGCCCTGCACGGCATTGAACAATACCAGTGCTGCGTGTCTCTCTCACCACCCGCTTCAACATATAGACAATCCTATGCAAAAGTTACTATGTGTGTGAGAAAATGCTGTAAAAGAATACTTTTAGAAACTGAAGAGATAATTGTTTATTTTCATCAATGAAAAGAAATCAAATCAATATTTGGTCTGACCTCCCTTTGTTGTTCATCTAGCTACATTTGCACACAATTTTTGAAGGAACTCTGCTGGTAAATTATTCCAAACATCTTGGAGAGCTAACCAAATCTGTGGATGTAGCTTCTCTCATCCTTCCGTCTCTTCATATATGATGTTGACATTTTGGATAGAATCACTCTGTAATACCCAACAAAACATTGTGTTTCCGTACATAATGTTACTCTCTACACCATAACAGCAGCAGCAATGCAAACTACCTCCACCAGTGAAACCAATTCAAGCAATAACCCCAATGCGAAAATGGTCAAAATTTGTTTTAAAGTTATCATGACGATGTTTTATTTTTAATATTATTTTGTTCACACAGGTCTAATTGTATTGAAAATGTGATTATTTTACTCAAAAAGTCTCTATTTTTAATTAAAATCACATTCAATGTCTTCATTTTCTAGCACAACCTTATTCCATAAATGGGCTGAGATTTTCATTTGTACTACTCTCCAGTTACTCTCCTATTGGAAACTAACTTGCATATTCATGACTTGTATGCAAAGTTAATGTCTGATGGTTAACCTAGATGACCTGAGTGGGTTTAGCAAATATACGTATTAGGCTTGGGCGGTACTACGGTAATATTGTATACTGTTTGATCTAAAAATAGCAATGGTATTAGTGCACAATGCACTTAAATAGAAAACAATTATTAAATATTAAATACAATTTATTTAATACCTAAAAAAATGCATGCGGCAGAATAGAGTAGAAAGAGAGAGGTGGAGAAAACACAAAACATAAGTCTACAGTTTCACTGAACCCGGTTCACCTTTCGCGGCTTTGCTGTTTCGCAGATTTTTTTATTGATATAGAGCGTTGTGTTCCGATTCCTTATTGCCTGAGGAACTGTGGTCTAGAAGTGCCACACATCACCTTAAAAAGTGCACTATCCAAGTGCATGCAGTAACATAGATCTCCGACAAAGCAAGTTTAAAATTGTTAGCCTGTTTTTCTGATATTTCTATGTTTCTATATATCTTCATTCGCATCATATTAATTTCTTTAACGGGATATAAGACATTTCCATTTGTTTACATGAAGAAGAGAAACAAATACAACAATTCAAGTGCTGGTCTCTGCGCCTAAGTAAATCCATCACATTAACCAGAGAGATGATCATTTTACTTATGAAAGAAAGGCAGATGAAGAGGCTAACTATAGGAAAAAAAAGTCAAACGTCTGGACGTGCTGAAAGAAGGTAGAAGCTCTGGAGCTGTAAGGTTCCATTACAGAATAAATTAATCTTCAATTCGTTCCATAACTGAGTTCTTCTCTCGGAAAAAGACACCAGCGCTGCAGCCTTCAGTAGAAAAAGACGCTACAGCAGAGCGCAGTCAAGGCCTTTACACACCTCTGTTTGTGACGCACTTTTGGGGTTGCGTCATTAGCTCTCTCCTGCGTTTAAAAATTGGAGCACAGACCCTCTCCCGAACACTAGATGGCACTTGCAATTAATCCCATAATACACGGTGGTGCAGAATCAATTCACATCGTGTGAGGGGCAATTATCGAGAAAGAGAAGCGTATGAGCGATCGCTTATCTGTCAATATAAAGACAAACTATTCGTTTTCTGAAAAACAAACCACTTCTTATTAAAGCTGGTTTCAGATGCACTATTTTTATACCCATAATCGCATACAGATCGGAGCTTGTGCACGCGCATGTGACAATCACACCGTGTGAACTGTGAAGAACCAAAGACCTGCTCTGAGAGAGTCACAGGGTAGCGAGATGCTTCTCAAATATCTGTGTTTGTCGGCGAACGTGCAGTGCGCGCCTTTGGTTGCGCCAAATATACCTGGCAAATATAAAAGGTAAGTGCCCTTGCACCTGTAAAAACTAAAGGCATATCAACAGCTTCTAGTGGCTTATTAGGGTCTGGAAACGTGCGTGGTGGAAACGTACAGAGTTTGTTTTCTACTGGTGTCCAATAAGATGAGGATGAACCTGTTTTTAACTCTCCTGTACTTTATGGCCAAGAAAAGCAAACTTGGTTTAGAATTTCTGCAGCCAAATACACAGTATTTATGTATATTTATCAAGATTTCAAAAGGAGTGCTTTAGGATTTACTCCACAAATTTGAATTTAAAAGAAATAAACTCGTTTCTGTTCTGGAATGTCTATAGTTCGATTTTTGATTCAATCTACTCACATAAAATCACCATAAAAGCCACTAAAAGGCCCAACGTGTCGTGACCCCTTTAAAATTTGTGTATAAAGATCCTCAGCTTCTGCTGTTTCTAAACCACCTGAATAGATGTAATCCACCTCTTACTCTCGCCTCCTTCTTTGACTCATCTTTCTCAATTTTTTTCTCTAACCGTAGGGTTAGATGGGAATGGAGGCAGTAATCAGAAGTAGCTTGTAGTCACACAAGACTAACCTCAGAGGATCAATCCCACAACGCACATCAGCAGTTTCAGAACACACAGCAGAAGAGCTGAAACATTGCCCTTTACATCCAGGGAAACTATAAATGTCTGAACACTCAGAATGAGGTTGAAGCGTAGTGAAATTTATCATACCATTAGGCCGTTGGGTACGTTTTAATGTGCATACAGTGCTGAAACTCCTAAATATGTCTCTCTCCCTCTCTCTACACAGCGTGGAGCTGGACTTTAAGCTCCAGGAGGACAGGCTGCAGCCCCTGCTGAAGAGACTTTGTCCAGCCGAGGGCTCTCTGTACCCATCATTGGCTTTTCCTCATGAGATCATCGGCTCAACCCCCAAACGCAAGGCTAAAGCCGAGGCTAAGAAACATGCGCGGTGGAAACTCTGGTTCCTCTGACCTCGAATGTGCAGAGTTTGTTTTCTACTGGTGTCCAATATGATGAGGATGAACCTGTTTTTAACTCTCCTGTACTTTATGGACAAGAAAAGCGGACTTGGTTTAGAATTACTGCAGCAGAACACACAGTATTTATGTACATTTATCAAGATTTTAAAAGGAGTGCTTTAGGTTTTTTTTTTTTTCACCAGAAGACCGGGAGGTCATTAAAACTTCCTTTCATTCTCTTCCTTGTGGAAATCAAAGCACAAATGCTCTGAAGCATTGGATGACGTTTCTAAAAGAAGACTGTAAGGATCTTCAAGGATCTTTCTACAGATAAGAGAATTCCAACTATTCATACTCCATTAGTACAAAAAAAAAAATCATATTTTTCTAAAATTCACACAATTAAGTGTTTTCTAGTAACAATAAATCTATGAATAGAATGCTGAAGTGCTTCGAGTTCAAATAATGTTCTTTTATACCAGTAGAAAGGTACACCTGAGTAAGAGGGCTTTCACAACTCTTCACCATCACCATAAAACCAGACTTAAAGACTGAACTCTTTTCAAATCTAACTTTATTCACAATCCTAAGCGCTACACTCTGAAAAAAAAAATGTAGAGCTCAAGCAAAAAACTGGCACATTTTTCACAAGGCTCCCAACCAGCCAGTTGTATCAAGACTTTTAACTAACTTTACGTCACATTATTCTCAGAAAGCTTTTATATGAGCCCAAATTCCAGTAAAAGAACCTAGTGAGCACTAAGCGAAAACGTATTTATTGATCATTTTAGGTAAACGACTGGGATATTTTCTACCACTGGGGTTGCTCTTTATGTGCTTCACTGGAATAAAAGCAGACACATGGCCCAAGGTAATTGCTCAAGTGCACATAAGTGACCTGTGTTTCTTAATCCATAGGGTTTATTCTACTATCGGCATTCCTGTGTGGATTTGTCATTCTTTGACTGATCGTGGAAAAGGTCATCCAGTATTCACTCTTATTCTTCACAGAGGCTTCTACTAGGGATGCCACAACACTCAGGTTTTATACCAAACCATTCGGTACACCATCCTCGGTTCGGTACGTGCTTGTGAACTGTGCTTTTTCAGTTTCTCTTTTGAATAACTCCTGTATGTATTATAAATTTACGCATGTGAAAAGCAGATGTTAGGGAAATAAATTTATTTCTGCAAGCAAATATCCATTCAATGAACTGCTCCTTTGTGTAAATATCCAATCAGAGAGCGCTAAAGTTAGAGGAGGGTGGGACTTCTCATGTTTCACTCCATCAGTTGAGAAATTGAGGAAACGTTTTCAACTTTTATTGAGGTACGATAAAGATGACGAATATGACAAAATATCACCGTATCCCAGCATTGTTTTATCAGATGTTATTATGCTAAACATATGACAACATACGAAACACAAGTGCTCATTAGCACTGCCTTCAGACAGCTGTTCCTGGTTTCAGGACGCCTCGAAGAACTCAATTTTTGCCTGCCTTAAATCCCCTCTTCCTGTGCTAATCCGCTCACTGCTAAAGAAACACATGCCCACCTTGCTACAGTTGTTTATTTAATTGCTTTATTTCAAGTGTCTTGGTGTTTGATTTAGTAAAAAGTGAATTCTATGAACGCACATTATTTATCTGTTCATGTGATCCATGATTTGCTAAGCCTTTAGAACCCAACTGAAAACCGTGGTATAAAAGTGTGGTACGTACCGAACCGTGAGCTTTGTGTACTGTTGCATTACTAGTTTCTACTGAGCTGAGCTGAGCTGAGGTGTCCATAAGGATCTTGAATTGCGTGTGGCATCCCCAAATAAAAAGAAAATAAGAAGCATAGACTAAAATCCCAATTGCAGAGAACAAAACTGCTCTTATGTCAATTAGGAAACCATCTATCCATCAGATAGACATCGTTCATTCCAGGTAACATGTCTCCACTGCTCTAGACCTCGGGCAGCATGCATTGCTCCACAGATCCGAAACTTTGCATTTCACTTGGTGAGTTACCGCTTGGATGCAGCTGTTCAGTTATGGAAAGAAGCTCTATACTCTGATCACATTAAGATCGGAGGTCCGTATGGATTTACTGTAGAAAGATTGGTGACTAAATTCTTCTAGGAGGACGTCATATTTTGTGCGCATTCACATGCGACTAACAAAACAGTGATTTTTACAGAGATACAAGTGTCTGAGTTTGGTTTGCTATCTCTTGATTGGCCTTCAAGCTCACATAATCAGATTGCATTTACTACAACGTTTTCTATGAAATCCACTTAAATAAATTTATTTGAACGTATATCATATTAACATAACAAGTCTTGAAAACAAAATAGTCTAACCCTAAACTGATATTAATGTAACCAGTGTATTTTTTTTTTATTAATTTAGCCCTTCTTTTTGATTGTTTTTCTTTTTGAATCATAAAAGGTTTTCCTCCTCATCCATTATTGTGGGTTTGAATTCTTGAATTCTGGCGAACTAGAGATTGTACGGAAGTTGTTCAAAACTCACAAGAAACATGTTTTCCACAAAACTATTTCCCACATCGGACAGAATTCTCAAAACAAGCGCTGGGTTTGCTGAAAAACAGTAGTTTTTCTTTCTCTGGAGGTTGTGAAAAAAAAAAAACACAGACATTACAGATTCGGGTGGGATTAAAACACAAAGTGCATCTAAGAAACAAATATTTCTCAAATAGGGATGTCATTTCCAATCAATTCCATGTTGTTTTAACAGCAAAAACAGAGGACTTCTCAAAGCTAACGCAGCCTACAAACCTAGCTCCTTGATGGCATCTGTAGCCATGGAAGGGAATTGAACAGAACTGATTCAATTATTTGCATGGTTGACTGAAAACTTTCGGTAATCTAGTGTACAACAAGTTCCTAAACACTTTTAACTAAAGCAGCTCTACTTGGCAGACTACCAAAAAAGATTTTATCTAAAGTTTAGTCCTTAATGATTCACACTAAGCAAGTTAATGGCCTGGGAAACATAAATCTGGAGCTTAAACTAAATTACAGTCTTTAGCTCAAGTGGAGAGGCTTTACTAAATTTAATAGACCGACTTCAGGGGAAGGACCACTGATGAATAGAAATCTTCAACATAAAAGTGTGAAGGACTAGAACAATGTCTAGCTTGTACCAGCAGTTTATGATTCAATGATCATATATAAATCAACAGCTTTCCATAAAGTTGGTTTCCTTTCACAAAACATTATGTTTTCATAATTCTTTAATGGAAATTGAAACTCACTGGATTCCAAATACTGAACAATCAAGGTAAATTATGAGTAAAAAAATATCTGTACTAAAAACAAAACAAACCTGTTCTGATAAAAAAAAAAAAAAAAAAAAAAACAATCTCATGAGCAAATCAAAATAATGTACACCATGTAATGTTATCCCATTATGAATAGGGCTTATGTCTGGTTTATTCTAGTAAGCCCATAAAACAATGCTATTTTCTTTATGTGCCACAGCAGTTATTTCAACAGCTTCACTGTAGCCAAACGAGACCATTACATTGCTTTCTTCTGTTCCATATGAAGTGCAATTGATTTATTATGTGCAATATTGTATATTTTATACAGTTTATAAACCATTTAATATACAAAATAAATATGACATTCTACAAGTGGCTGTGTAGGTGGGTTTCTTTTTGTGTATGTTGCATGAAAAGTGCCCAATCGTTTGAATTAAAAACAGACATCTGCATATGCTTTTTGTGTTATTGCTTTAACATTTGAACTTTGTTGATTCAGGAATGGTATGATTCTCAAACAATTATTATTCTACACAATGTATATTCTAGCTAAGGAGAAGTTCCTTCATTTTTTCCCACTGCCAATGGCTCAAATCTCACACAGGGGTATCGCACCAGCTGCCCATGTACACACATGTAGATCATGACTCAGCATTTTGAATGAGGTTTTCCCTGTTTAAACCTCAGATATTTATTTTGGTGTGCGCTTAGTTGTTAAAGTAAAAGTGGGCACCATGATCAGAGTTCTTCACAAAAAAATTATTGCAGACTATGAGTCTGGAAAGGGACTTTCAAAAGACCTTTAAAGACTGATCTGCCTGGGTCTGGTCATCACAGCAAGTTCACCCCAATAGCAGATGGCAAGATGCTAAAAGACAGGGTTCTCAAACTCAGTTCCTGGAGGGTTTACCTCCAACCTCAACCAACAAGAACAGAGCTTGAGACCCCTGCTAAAAGAAGTCATCAGAAACCCTAAAATATGATCACGGAACCTACAGCAAGCACTGACCACCGCTGATGTGAAAGTATTGCCTCTACAATAAGAAAAAGACTGCACAAGTTTAGTTTCCATGGGAGGTGTGCGAGGAGTGCCTGAGGTGTCAGGCTGAATGTTGACAAAGTTCAGAACTTCTGGAATAATGTTCTTTGGACAGATGAGTGGAAAGGGACACCAAAGAAGAGGGCATGTTTGGCATAAACCAAAGCCAGCCTACCAAGAAAAGAACCTCATACCAACAGTGAAGCATGGAGGTGGAAGTGTGATGGTTTGCTGCAGCTGTTTTGGCCAACTCAGAGAACATCATGAACATCTGAGTCCAGACATCTGTCAGAAAGTTAAAACTGAAGTGGAACTGGGACATGCGACATCACAATGACCCAGAACAAATCAATAAATCAATTAGGCTATAAGAAGTTGCTGCAGTTATTTCAGCCAAAGGGAGAAACACAAGCTATTAGGGATTAATTTTGCCAGATAAAATATACATTTTGATTATTACATTACTTTAATCTGCTGTTGTAAGCACTGAGATGAAACCGGCACACACTGGTTTGTGCCCCCAAGTCTGTTTTGAATCAAGTAGGAATGTGTTTCAAATGAACATCACAAGTTATGCAAGGAAATTCATACTGAAATGACATAAAACGCATTAACGTCTTTCCGTTTGCTTTCTAGACCCCAAATCTTTTTGGGGATTTACGAATAAATTGTTTTGATTTTTGCAGTAAAAAAAATGACAAAATGTTGTAGTCTGAATTGTACTTTTTTACAATTTCAGGGTTGTTGTGGAATTATTGTGTAATGATATCAACAATATCAACAAAATGATATCAAGCTTCAGAAAAAAAAAAAACTTTTTAAAAGCTAATCTATTGCGGCAAATTAGTAAAATAGGGTTATAATATCGCCATTATAAAAATGTTATAAAATGTATTACTTTTTCCACATAACCGTATATCAAAGCTACCAAATGATAAGATCACAACAAATGCTATATCTACAAACCACAACCATGGACAAGCTGGTAAAAATGGATGGATGACATCTACACAATAAAATTAAAAATGACCAACTCAGTGGAAATCCAAAGAGAACATGTGCTAGTTAGCAATTAAATTCCCCTTCTCTTTCAAGTATTGAAAGATACTAATCAAAATGTCTATGTGACGATGAAGTGTGAGTGTGTTGCATTGTTATTAGGCACAGAATTCCCATCCACAACTCAGATCCAACGGCAGAAAATGGAGAAAAGAAAATAACCTGAAAAGTACTAAAAGAGGACAGTCAGTGGACCCCGGAAGACTGATAGAGATCAATGCCCAAAGCCTATCCATCATCACAAATGTATATTTAATGCACAGGGAATGTGCTGAGAATTACAATCTAAGAGGATTTTGCTGCACTGGTGCTGCAGATGCTGAAAGTGTGTGTCAAACAGCAGCTATCTGGAGGCATGTGCTCCTCCTGCTGCAGGGAAGTACTGCTTCTAGGGGTAGACTGGGAAAAAATGCATCGAAGAGCACTGTAATGCAGTGAGGAAAATAAGTATTGGACCTAGGGCTGAACGATATTCTGTTTTGACATCGATATCGCGATGTGCGCATGCGCAAGTCACATCGCCGGAACATACGTTGTGAGGGTGTATAACAACAATAGCATCCTGTACAAAACAATAAATACCTGTAGCAGAACAGGAATTTGTTGTATGGCTTGTTGCTGGGGTGACATGTACGTTCCGCGTGCCTCCACAGTGATTGTGTGCTGTAAGCAGTGAGCAAGCGGCACAGTCAGGAACCATTCACTACTAAAAATGCGCAATGAAGAGGTGCGACTTTGCCAGTGTGACACCTCAAAGAGGATGACATTTGTCGGGATTTCCCGCGGGTCTCGTGATTCCCGTGGGATTCCTGTGGGATGGGATAAACTTTGTTATTAATCTCGTGATCGGGATTGGACGGGAAATCATCACGGGAGTGTGCTGGAGCGGGAACACCCTTAATAGACTATAATTTTCTGTGTTACACGGAATAACACGGAAGTCCAAAGAGCACGTTTTTTCCGAGTCGGCAACAGAAGTGAACCCTTTAAAACTGAAAAAATAAAAATAAATAAATAAATAAAACTGAAGCTGTCGCCGGCAACAAACAGAGAGAAACAGACCTTTCACCGGGAGCTCAGGAGACCAATAACAGATGAGTGATTGATTTCCTGTGATCGCTTTAGCAACAGTTTAGTGGAGATTTCACTGTAAATATAATATTTATACTGTATATAATAATATAACCATTGTCTTAATAATAGTAATAGGTTTATTAGTGTTAGATTGAACTGTTTTTTACCGTGTTCTGTCCGTGATTCTTTGCATTCGCGCACATGCGTCTTTTTTCCTTATTTCCTCGCATTCTTCCGCCGTTTTTAGCACAGTAAAGTGTTTGATTCCAAAACACTCGTAAATAGTGATGTGTTTATACCATCATCGAGAGCCCCTGTGAGTTTTGTGAAATTTTCAATGTAAGTCATATGTAATAAAAGTTTTTATACACAGGGTTTATTCCAAACAATAATGTTTTTTTTCAATATATAGTGTCATTTTTTACATTATATAAATTGACTTTATATAATATTGCTTTTAAAACTGTTCATGCTCTTGATTCCAACAAAATATTGCTTCATTAATTTATTTTCTAATCTTTTGCTAATTTTTGTATAGAAACATAAGGGTTTCTTTTGGACACATCAAATCTGATGTAATATATTTATATATTAATGGATTGATGGCTCTCTATATCGCAATATATATCGTTTGGGAAAAAAATATCGCAATGACATTTTTTTCCAATATCGTTCAGCCCTAATTGGACCCCTTGCTGATTTCCGTATATGTGTCTGTTACATACAAAAAGCACAGATTTGTCACTGAACATAGGCTTTTGTCTGAGATTTCTCAAAGATTGTCAGTGAATCAAAACAGTGCTGTCTAAAATAAGCACGAGAATTTTACCTGAGAATGTTAAAGAAGGCTAATGGGAGCAAGTTTTAAAATGACACTGCAAAACAGCATGTGGAGCAGCCTTAACCTACACCAAAACTGATCAGACTCAGATTTTATTTTACTTTGATTTCTTACTGGCCCCCAAAAATCTGGTTTCCCTCAGATCTGTTCAGCAAATGTAACCTTGGGATCCTGTTTCAATTTGAATGAAAGCAAACTCCGTTCACCTCACATCTAAAGAAAAAGATCCAGTCTCTCCGGGGCCTGCTATTACTGTAGGTGTTCATCTGCATGCAGGCTGTGCTGCCATCACACTCATCTGAATTCTGTGCTCACATGAGGCAAACCGCAGAGAAAATAATGCATGAATCTGTGAGAAAAAGCCCTGACAAACAAGGTTCCTAGCAAGAATATATACATAGAACACAAATCTGCATGGTCTAACTCTTACAGTTCGTTTGTTGCAAAATATAAAAGAAAGAATATTGATTTGCACGGTTTAGAATGAATAGTTACAGTATCTCAAAACCTGGACTTGACCATTTTGAATCATTCTGCTTCTTGAAGGTCGTATGGTAAAATGATTCGGTTGTGCTCGAGACAGGAGAGGAAGAGAGATGTTTAACATTCGAACACAGAGACGTGATGTAAAAGTCAAGGATGACCATAATCAGTGCTGGAAGCTCTTGAACCTGGCTAACCTGCTGAACTAGCAGATTTCAGATCAGCAGGGATGTCAGGGATGTGTGTGCTCCTGCAGGCGATCACATAAGTTGTGAAAGCAGATATCACACACTCTGAGCAAACAGAGCAGTGGAAACAAATCAACACACACAGATGGTGACAAATCAACAGACTGAGTAGTGTTTATACTGTTGCCCCGTGTTTACACAGAGAAACATCCAAAAGCAAGGCTCTATAAAAGTGTATACATGTGACAACATCCCCCGAAGGAGCAGCGTGAGACAGGCTTCCCTCAGAGCGCTGGATTCAGGAGGATTATCTGGTTTTGACCTCTGAAGACCAACTGTGTTGAGGCAGAAGTGGCACCTCTTCAGCTGTTTGCAACTTATGTATGCAATAAAAGAAAAAAATCAATCAGCGATCAAAGGGCTCGAGCACCTTTAGCAGCATCGCCTCTCGGTGGCCAGTTTGATGCAATGTGCACTATGACCAATCCCTATTTATAAGATGAATCCAAGAAAGAATTGTACATTTACTGACAATTGGTGATTAATAATAAATGTTCATTTATTCCTCCATTGGCTGTCTGGTGGCGCTATTACCAAGAGTGTATGTTGTAGACGTGTTCAGACGTGGATTTTAAAATAGTTAGTAATCTTCAGACCAATCCGATATTGTATGACTGATTACTAACAGCTGCTTGTTTTTGGAGAAATGTCAATTTTCGACGACCATTGTGTGCACAAAGAACATCGAAGTTAAAAAAAGATCTGTAATTTAACATTACTGTAAAATGAGAATAATGGAGTTTGGAGGTAAAATGCAAAAATCTCAAATTTGTGCAAATGAGCAATTAAAAAAAATTGCATTTTAAATAACCGACTTCCTGTTGATTTTGGAAACCAGTTCACAAGTGTTTCAAACTTCAAACACACTCTCTAGCCTGCTATAGAGATTTGTTCAAACATGGACTCTTGACACACATACAAAATTTAGCACAAGCGAACATTGCATGGCTGACTTTTTAATAAACAATTTTTTTTTTTGACGGTCGATGTGAACATATTTTAAGTCAAAAAAGCTTTGTAATATAACATCCTGTATGCCTTAAGATGAGACTGATGGAGTTGAACAGATAAAATCTCCAGGAGAATTTCGTTAAAGTGCGATACAAGCAAAAGTTCCCATGTTTGAGGGTTTTGTGAAATAGCTGACTTCCTGTCAATTTTAGATTCAAAATTTATTTCCATGAATCCATCCATTTCACTTATACCCAAGTCTTGCTACTCTACACATGTGAGCCAAATTTAATTCACGTACAACAAACTGAAGGTGTAACATAAGTTGAAATGCATTAGGTGGCGCTATAGAGAAACTTGCGACAACCACTTTTCAAACAACAACCAGACGTAGGAGATCATAGTGACACTTACTATGAGAGGAGAGTCTCGTCCCATCGAGATTACGGTCCTGTTGATGGTCCTTAGCAGCTTCTCCATGATGATCTCTATGTGCCACTGCGTTGGCCCCTGAAACAACACAAAACAGATCAGAGTTTGATTGTTTTCCTACAAAATTTGCTGCCAGTTTAACATCCCTTTGCTTTAGCATCCCTTTGTCAATTTGGCTGACAAAAAAAGCAAAAAGGGATTCTATACATTCTGATGCATAACGAGAAGTACAAACAAACCAACCACCCGATCCATTAGGTGGCAGCAGCAGTGTCCTAAAATTAATGTCCTATGCACAGGACAAATGGTGATATGAAGAAGTGAAAAAATATGATTTGACTATTTTTATAGTATTTGGTACAATAATGGTTTTACCAATATCTATGTGGTACCCATATCACATAGACCCCGGACCCACGTTTTCCGAAGTTATAAACAATTTTGAACATGTAAGAATTCTTCGGAATACAGCAGGAGTTCAGGATCATTTAAAAGGCTAGACTTCTAAAAGGTATTTGTGAAATGTAAACATAAGTTTATTTTATTTTTTTATAGGATGGTGCAGTTGCCTCAGTACAGTATGTGATCACTAAAGTCCAGTTCACCAGTCAAGGACAGATTTACTGAATTAATCAGTACAGTAAAGACATTTTTGCACATTCCAGCAGTGTGGAAGAGCACCGCATGAGCTCCCGCCGCTCTGAGCCATGTGTGTGTTAAAGGGGATTGTGGTATTCTCAGCAGACGTTCAATTATTCAGGAAGGTTTTCTAAGGTCTTTCTCAACAGATGCTGCAGAGAGGGATCTGCGCTCAACTGTGATGTGAGTGTTATGCAACACGAATGTCCCACATAAACACAATGAGAATGCTTCACTCATTTCATAAGGGGAAAAAAGAAAATAAAGACTGCTTTGTATCGAGCTAGGAGATGCATCAGTGATAAAAGTAATATCAGTTACAACTGAAAATATCATAGATATAGAATATTTCAGATACAAGTACACTTTGTCAGAAGAATATGTGATTTTGGGGTGTACTTTATTGAATGAAGCTTCCGTCAGTTTTTTCTCAAAAATAAAAGTTTTATTGCAAAAGTATTGCAAAAAAGTAAGCAATGTTAGTTTTCAGACCTTAGAAACGGGCTATAATCAGATCCATGTTGACATGTTTTGTTGGTTGTCTCAGTTATTTCTCAGAAATCCTCTACTAAACCAGTTCTTTTGCTGTGGAAACAAATTATTTCCACAGTAGTTTCTTTGAGGGGTCGAGGAGTCGCATTTCCTCATTTGTTGCTCTGCAACAAAGACTACTACATCTAGTCATTTTTATGAACACCGTGATTTTTAAGCAGCAAGTCTTCTAGGCATTGAATCAACAAGTTGGTGACATATTAAAGCATCTATCTTCTTCCATTCTCAAGAATAACCTCTTTTAGAAGCTGTATGCTGTATGGAGAGTAGTGCTCCACTTGTCGCTTCAGGTGATCGATTGGGTTCAGATCAGGAGATACGTGCCCTTCAACCACCTTCACCTTCTTCTTCAGAAAAAGTGAATGACGACCAAATGTCTGGAATGGTGTCAGCAGTACATTGATGAGTTCATGATGCCATCAATGAAATGCAGCTCCACAACACCAGTAGCACTCATGCAGCCGCACATAAGTACACCATCACCTCCATGTTTCACTGTAGGCACCATGCATTTTTTTCTTGAAACAGAGACACCCTCGTGAGGCAAAACTTTTTAAAAACAATTGGTTCCAAATAAAAGCAATCTTCACCCAAGTAGTAGGCAAATTCTAGGTATGCTTTTTTGTGCATGGGCTTTAGGAGAGTTTCGCATCGTGGACGATACCCGTGCATGCCATTGCTCTGCAGTGTGCACCATATGGTGTCAAGGGAAACGGTCCCTCCAGTTTGGCTTTCCACTGCTTTCACTAACTGCAGTGAACTTGCAGGGGATTTTCTTCAACCCATCCCATCAGAAGATTCAAAAAGATTAAAAGTTTTGATATTCTTGGCTTTAAAAGAACATTACAAGAGTTGTGACACATAATTTGGAAGATAAGGCGTGAATGTCTTTCAGTTTCTTTTAACAGACACCAAAACTGTGCCATAAGTGCCATAGAAGACATAGACATAGAAGACCTGTCAAAAGGGGTGTTTTTTCTGAAAATTCCTGTACAAAACAAAGCACAATGGTACAAAAAAGTGCTTGAAACAATGTATAAGGTTTAAGAGACAATATGTTTTGACCTTGTCTTTGCTTTTTGGGGGATTTATACATTTTTATTTAGTCTCAACACATTAGACTTTTGTTATAAAACATAAAAACAGTTTTTGTTCATTTTTGCAGTAAAAAAAATGACACAATGTACTACTCAGAAATGTACTTTTTGTATAATTTCAGGGTTGTAGTGGAATTATTGTGTAATGTATTTGTAAAACAAAAGAAGCTAGAGTTGTGAAAAAAAATTATATCAAGCATTACCATAAAAAAAATGTTTTGAAGAGAATCTTTTAGAGCAAATTGTAAAGTAGTAAAAAATACTTAAAAGGCTCCTGACTTCTAAGGGTTAAATGTGGCTATAGTTGGAGAAAATTGGGTTGTACAAATTTTTGCAACATGGGCTTGACTGAATTTGTTAGGAAAATCAAATTCAATCGTGGTAGTATAGTTGATCTGAAAGGAAACTAATATGTAGTGGGTGTAGACATTTATGCTGAGCTCTGTGTGTAATATAGCTGTGGTGTTTTTTAGTGAGAATCCTCCCAAAAAATGTAAAAATGACTAATTGAGACGGTGTTTTATTTGGAACATTTTAATGTGAAAAAGTACAGTTTTATACTTAAAAAAGGCAAATTATAACATATACCGGAGTTGAGCAAGCCAACACCATGTTATAGATCTAGTTAGTTTGATGGGGGTAACTTATCAAATATATTTATTTATTTTTTTTCTGAATGGTGAGCCATGGCCATAGAATTTTTTAGGAAAACATTGAACACGTTTATGGTTTAACAACATAATTGAATAGTGCTGAACGTGTGCTTCTCTCACCACATCCTTCCCATAGAGCACCTCCAGAATATCACTGAGCAGCTGACAGCAGGATTCCAGCTCCTCCTGGTTCTCCAGGTGAAGCTTTAGCTGCTCCGTCATCAGAGGCAACAGGATCTCCCTGCAGTCTGCACACAAATACACACACACACACCCATCTAAGTTCAGTATGATGGAGAGAAAAGCAGGTTACACGAGTCACAGGTAGACAGATCGACTGCCTTGCTCTGACTCCAGAAGCACTGGCTCCTTTAAATGAAGATTTAGGAGACGTTCCATTCTGTACATTTAATTAGAGCTATAGGTGACTCCTCAGAAGCATCTGCTTTGTGTCCGTTCAACTCAGGATGAATTGCAATGATTAGCCTTTAAAAGAGAGAATCGTTGTAGATGGGAGCCGAGTTATGCTTCTAATGGTGTACATGAGCTTTTACAAGGAAGGTGGAAAGGTCAGGGGAAAGACACAGAAAAGTGAATTCCCGGATGATGTAGCATCTTTTTACAATTCTTTTAGGTCTATTACATGGAAATCAAAAATAATTGGTTGGAAGAAAATACGTTTTTAGTCTTGTTTGCCTGCCAGAATGATAGGTTTCAGTGGGCAGAAGCTCTATCTGAAGCAGTGCGTCAAGCAGAGTAGGGAAAATATTGAAGGCTCTCTACTACAATTGGAACTTCATTCATTTATCTTCTTCCTCTTCTCTATATCAGGGTCACAGGGATCTTCAGTAGACATTGGGTGAAAGGAGGGGTAATTGTGATTTTAAATATTCCAACATTGTAACTTCCCCTTGTGCCTACCCCTCGACCATCTGTCCAATCTGGGAGCTCTATACTCTAGAATCCAATGATATCCACCATTCTGAGATGGACAGGATCCCCGACGAATCACAGGACACGGACCGGATATAACAACAAACGGACTTTTATCGCGATGGAAATAACTTTTGTTGAAAAAACAAAATTTACATGCTTGCTTTGTTTTTGCTGGCGTTTTTTTCAGGGAACTTTCGCTCCCTGCTCTGAAATACTTCTTGCAATGTAAATGAGTTGCATATCGCTGGATTCTGCTGGTTGTTAGCTTTCATTTGATGCCATGGTTTTGGTGTTTCCGTTTATATTGTGGATACATATCGCACATAAACAAAAACGTGGTCATGAATTATACTCCGGACATGTTGTTGTTTATTTGCATGGCGTTCGAGCTGTGGTTAACGGATATGAAATTGAATTAGATACGTTTTTAGAGGCGTTTCCGCTGAGCACAACAGTATTTAATATGTGTGGGTTATTCTCAGGGTTAGTGAGCTATGAGCGAAAATGTAATGCACAAGGGGGCAAGTCCCCGGTACCAGGGACTCTCGGGTTTAAGAGGTTAAATTCAGGTCTATAATTTTCTGCAACAGCCTTGCTTGCTTGCTTCCAACAGCAGCCATTAAACCTATATTATCATCATGTCAAACACAACTGAGAAATGAACTGTAATGCTCATTAACTGAAGGCAGCGCTTAAATCCTCCACAGAGCGTAGGACTATGACTCAGCATTTGGCTGAGGGTTACATCAGAGAAGTCTTTAGTTAGAAACAAAGGGCACATGGCGCGTATAAACTCAAATGCAGTGAATCACAACGAGTTTAGAAAAAAAAAACTAGAATAGACACCTGCCTCAACCTCTGTGAAATCCAGATAGAATGTGCTGCAGGGGTCACAAATGCACATCCGCTTAGACAGATTCACAAACTATAAAACACTATGGATGATAAATGGTTAGTAAAATTGAGTGGAGTCAGATATTACATCTGGCACTGGTCAGAAATGGTCAGACGACATTGAAATCTAAGACCATCCACTCAGCTCAAGATGAGAGACAAAATGAAAAGAAGAAAATCCACAAAATCACATGACCCCATAATTTTTTTCCTTACATGGATCAGTTATCTCAGTTCCTTTAAAACCAGCCCCAAAGCATGATGTTTCCGTCTCGTGTTTCACAGTAGGTATGGTGTCACTTGCCATTCCAACACAATAGGCTATAAAGTTTTTACCAAAAAGTTCTACAGTGGTACCCCTGAGATACGAATGCTTCGAGTTACAAAATGTTCGAGATACGAAAGGTCTCACAGGGAATTTTTTTGCTTCGAGATACAAAAAAAAATTTGAGGTATGAACAGCCACAAACAGTTCTGCTCTATTATACGCTTGTTAAGTCCGACGTTGAGCTGCGCTTCCGGGTCCTGGCTCTCCTCTCTCCCATTGCAAAAAGTGCAAAAAAGGGGCTGATACGTTTTAAAACACTTTAAATCAGTTTTAAATCAAGCGAAACATTATTTATAGATTACCAATAATGTTCTATGACAAATGTTAGAGTCAAAAGAAGCAATGTTTATAATGAGAGTTGTAAAAGAAATAATGTTTATAATGTGGAAAGTGCTGTTATGTAGCACAAGTTCTCAGAAGCGCTCTCTCCAGTACGCTCGGTAGTGTCTGCACTTAGGCTTGAAACTGTGTTGGTGTTCATAATTTGTGAAATATCTTGAGAAAGTTCATTTTTAAACGTGGTGCCGTAATGTTTTCTGCCATCCGTTCCACCTCCTCCGATATATCAAATCCCTCAAGGTAAGGTTTCACATTTGTGTACGTATTACGTATTTTACTTGTGTTTTATTCTGTTTTATTGTCATTTATTACATTAACAATGTGAAGATTTAAGGATTGAAGAAACTTTACTTGATTTTTCTCTGGTTTTCATTCTTTATCAAGTTTTACTGTTGTTTCTGAGAGCCGTTGTACGTATTAGACGTTTTACATGTAAAACTTGCTTCGAGATACGAAATGTTCAAGATACGAACATCACCCTTGAACGGATTAATTTCGTATCTCGGGGTACCACTTTTGGTTACATCTGAACATGAGACATTTTCCCAATCTTCTTTTGGATAATCAAAGGCTCTCTTCGGATGGGCCTGGACATGTACAGGTTTAAGCAGGAGGATAATGTACTACTGGTGGTAGCTTTGTTACTTTGGTCGCAGATCTCTGCAGGTCATTCACAAGGTGCTCCCCATTTTGCTCATAGTTCATGTGAACATTTTGACCCGACTGGTTGAGATCTTGGATGGAACCTCAGGTCGAAGGAGATCATCAGTATAATTTTTTCATTGTTCCCACAGTTGTAGACTCAGTTTTCCAGTCTGCAGCGGGTCTACAATTTTGTTCTTTGACAGCCATAGTAGAGTTTGGAGTATGACTGAGGTTGTGGACAGGTATCTTTTATACTGAGTTCTAACAGATATTGGCAACAAGTGGAGGACAGATGAGCATCTTAAAGAAGAATTTGCAGGTCAGAGGCCTAATGTCTATATTTTATTGAATTGTATGGATATTTTGTAAAACTTGAATACTGTCGGAAGCTCTATATATTTTAAACAGTTTTTAATTACTGCATATTTACTAAAATAAAACCATTGTTATGTTTGGTGTACAGATGGTTTGTTTAATTTATTAACCTGTTAAACGTCTTTTTGAGCATACGTCCGAAAAAGACATACTCAAAATAAAACAGCTGTAACGCTCACATTTTATGGATTAAAATATTGTCCTTGGTGTCATTGAAAAGGAAACCCTTTCTAGTTTATCAGAAAAAAAGTTAGGAACTGGATACCTTAAACAAAACTAAAGTTATGGATTCACAAACTTTGTACAAATAGTAGAAATTATCCTCGCCTAATTTTTTTTATTATTGTTTTAAATAAGTGAATGCTCGAGTCCCTGCTGGACTTTTTGACGACACTGAATAGAAGTCACAACTGTGGACCAATACATGACCAAAATCTGTCAAAATGAAGATTAACATGTGTTTTCTGGAGTGATTTTTATAAGACCATGTCCAGGCGGGCACCATTGGTAACCAAATGAACAAATTGATGTAAATTACTATTTTTTAAATACAAATAAATACCACTAGGTAAACTACTCCATGAAAAAAAAATACAAAAAAAAATGCGAACAATGAAGAAAAAAAAAATACGTAAAACAATGTGATTTGTGCATGCCACCCATTAAAAGAATATGAATCTCCTCTAAAATGTCCTCGGTATGATCAGATGTCTTCTTAGATGCCATAGTGTTCCTAACAGTAACAGAAATACAACATCTTTGTTCAAAAACAAAGTTTTTGCTGTTCGCTCTGCTCCAACTTGAAACATCTGCCCTCATTACACAGTCGCATTACCCTAGCCGTAACAAATTCTAACTCTATTCCTATGCAAAGATGTCGAAATTACTGCAAGGAGCCATTTATGTTTCGCTCTGGTGCTGCGGAAGTGGTGGTCTGGCTCATGTGATGTGGCTGCAGCTAGATACTATTGACAGGATCTGCTTCCTCTGATGGTCAGTCGAAAAACTACAGCTACTTCTGTTGTGGCATTACAGTGGAGAACAGGAGTTTGTGGATTGGTTACATCTGATTAGATTACATTTAAATCCCAAAACCTGACTAAAATACATTTTTGAAATTTCAGCAATAAAAAAACAGTTTAAGCTCAATCAAAACTAATTTCCAAATTACTGGCAACAGAGTTGCTATTAGATTTCTTTGTGTATCTTCTGTACACAGTGGTGAATTGTTGAGTACGTACCATGCTGAATGAACAGGTCACTGTGGACGATGTCAATGATGCAGTTCAGCTTTTGCTTGACAAGTCGCCCTTGAGGAACTTTGAGAATGAACTCACTGAACAGCTTACTGGGGGAGAGAGAGGGAGAAAGGGAGACTTGGTGAGTGTGCAGAATCTAAGGTTCCATAAGAAGCATATTATAATTATAGGCGCTGGTCATATAATGACAATTTCGTGAAAAAGTTTATTTCAGTTATTGTATTCAAAATGTACAGGTAAGTATAATGTATGCAAACACAAATGATCTATTTCAAGTGTTTATTTCTTTTGTTTTGATAATCATAACTGACTGAAAACTGATTTTTCTAATGAAAATCTCAAAAAAGAACTTTGTGCACCTGTAAATATCCAACATCCACAACTTTAGAATGTTGCTGATCACTTGTAAATACAAGAAATAAACCACTAAACAAATTTGTGTGCAGTTGGTAAAAAAAAATTGATTCGAAGAACAAATTAACAACTGCAAAAAAATACTCATTTTATTTTGGTGAGAGAGAAACTGACCCGAAGGCTACAAATGCAAGATTCAGAACTGAATAGATTTTGAGAAACTAATACATGTATTTAATACCAGTTTTAATACCTCACCAATGAGTTACCAATGAAAGTCAACAATGAGCCTCGAACCGGCAACCTTCTAACTGGAAAGCCTCAGTGCAAAGAACTGAAAGAACAAATTCAGCACACATGTACCGAAGACCTTCCCAAAACTAAAAAAAAAAAACCTTTTATTTGTCATGCTTTAATTAACTCCTAGAGATTTTATCTGTTCATCTCTAAACTCTATTAGTCTCATCTTAAGGCATATGGGATTTGTTAAATTGCAAAGCTTTTTTGACTTCGTTAAACTATGCGTCGAAATTTTGACAAACAGCAAGTTGCTAATAACTGTATAATGTCCGATCATTGATGAAACGTACTAAGTGTGGTAAAGGTCCATGTCTGACCACGTATATAGAGCAGCATCTGATGCCGTTTGTAACGCCACATAGTGGCCACAATGAACATGCCATTTTAACAGCTATTTCAAAACTGTGTTTGAATTAAACTTTTGAAATTTGGATGACTTTTGTAAGGGAGAAAGAGCAAAAAAAAGTCTACTAGAGTGAGTTTCCAAACCCAACAGGAAGTGAGTTATTTAGTAAAAACCCCAAAAAGGTGGAACTTCAGCATGTCTCACACTTTAATAAACTCCTCCTAGAGATTGTGTCTGTTCACCCCAAAAATTTATCAGAGGTAAAGGTACCTTATCTTAAGGAACGTCAGATGTTAAATTGTGAAGTTTTTACCAACTATGCTAGCAACTTTACCAGCTATTTTACCTACTATGCTAACCAACTATAAAAACTTACCAACTATGCTAGCAGACCATGTCTGAACATATCTACAATGTACTATCTCTGTAAAGCACCACCAGGAAACAATTAAAATAGATATGGTACTTCTTTTTTACCAATATTGACATGTGCAACAAACTGGCCTCAGCAAGGCAATGACGCCGGAGGTGCTTGAGCCCTTTGATAGCAGCTTGCTTCAATTAATGGTTTTCATCCAGTCATATACCTAAATGCATATAAAACATATTTGTTTCACTGTAAACATTTCTGGTAATTATAAACAGATTAGCAGGCTCAAGGGACATCCTCATCCCATTCATCAGTAATAACTTTATTGTGAAAGTGTCAAAAATAAACAGATTAAAACTATGTGAGCTGGACAAGTCGTTTAAATTCAAGTAATCAAAGCTTTCCAACTCCAGCAACTAACTTTTGCGTTTCGCTGACTGTGCTTTAAATGTAATCCAACCAGCAGCTTCTTTAATTTGAATTCAAGTACAGAGGGGTTTAATCGCTCATGTGTGCAAGAGAGAGAGAGTGTTTGAACGTCTATCTTCTCTCATCTCCTCCTGTTGTTGAAGTGACAGCTCATTTCTAAAACATGCTAAGTGCTGTGGGCTATGCCCCTGTCATCCTCTCTCTCTTCAATGAGAGTACTGGCTGTTGAAGGAGGACGAGAGCAATCTGGCAGACGATGACAGGCTGCATTCAGGAGCTGTTTGCATCTATGAGAAGATGACCGAAGCATCTCTGCTGAGCAAACAATAACCTGCAGATAATGAACATCTCAATGCTAACGAAAAGTTTGCATGTACACAAAAGCTTGGATTTCACTCCTGCAGTCAGGGGCGAGATAAAAAAAAAAAAAATGTGATGATCAAATTTGCTTGAGTGCTCTAACTGAACTCATGCAGTTACCGTTTAGTTCACATGTGTCAAACTCAAGGCCCGCCATGGAATCTAATGTGGCCCGCGAGAGCTTACAAGTTTTGAGTGTCTATAAAAAAAAAAAAAAAACGAAAACGAAAATAAAAACTTAATTCCCCAAAATGCCTTTGGACTTAGCCAAGACTTTAGCGATGTGTTGGCGGAGAAATTATTGTAAATATAATCGTCTTAGTAGTAGTAATAGGTTTAGTAGTGTTCGATTGTAGTGTTTTTTACGGTGTTTCGGTCCATGATTCTTCCTCTGCATTAGCGGAAGTGCGTATTTTTTTCCTTATTTCGTCGCATTCAGTACCAAACACACTTGTAAATAGTGAAAGAAGATGTTCATATCATCATCGAGAGCCCCTGTGAGTTGTGAAACACAAACAGCAACAGCAGGGGGCGTGTCACCGTCTCAATCACATTCATATGTAATAAAAGTTTTTATACACAGGGTTTATTCCCAACAATGTTTTTCAAAATACGAATAGTGTCATTTTTGACATTATATCATACTGCTTTAAAACTGCTCTTGATTCCAACAACATATTGCTTAATTTATTTTTATCTTTTGCTAAGGTCTTCAGCTGGACAGGAAGTACTCTACTATATTCCATAGCTGAATAAAAAGACCTGGACCTTTGTAAATAAAACAACCTGTAAAATCAACACTGAAAGACTATTCAGATGTTTTGGACAGGATTCCTTTTTTACTCTGGTCCAGGACTGGGATTGGGACAGTTTGATCCTTCATTAATGGAGTTATGTGGGTTTTCATAAGCTGACAAAAATCAAAAGGATTTCTATTAGAACAACAAGCATACAATTGTTTCTATGCAACTGAATCGTCACTTGAATAAGTTATAAATAATGAGTTATTTAACATTAAGGAGTAGTTACATTTATTTTGCATTACATTTGTTTACATTGTTTTACATTTATAAGTTTGAGGACAGATGTCTTCTGAGGACAGCCATTATGCTAATGTGGCCCTCAGTGAAAAAAAGTTTGACACCCCTGGTTTAGTTAAACAATTACATGAAGAAGAGGCAGAGATTCTGCGATTCATCCCCTAGTAGCTGACACAGCTCTGAAATCAACTGATCTGCTGATGAAAGACCAAGAACACAAGGAATGGACATTAGACCAATAGTGTGAGTATGTGATTTTGGTCTTTGCGTCTTGAGTCAGGGTCTGGTGAGGTGAGATGGTGTAGGGGTGATATTATGGTGATTTAATAAAGAGTGAAGCAGCAAGCTACCACTGCATTAGCTATCTCATCCAGTTTGTATTTAGCCTAGTTCAGTGTTTAGTTTGTTATCTCTCGAATGGGTTTAAACGAGATAATGATTCAAATCGCCAGCAGAATTAAGATTCTTTCAGGATTATTCTTTGATAAATTACACAACAAAATAACTTGACATCAAACAAGAACTTCTTTATCATCTACAAAACTCATAATCTTGTTTCTGTGTGTCTCCGGAAGTCAGACAGAACACCTTCTAGTCTGATCTAAGAATTTGCCACCAGACCAACACAGTTGAAACAAGGATTTGCTCATGTTGATATCACTGGCCACTTTATTAGATACACCTGTCTAACTGCTTGTTAAGGCTATTAAGCAAATCACATTGCAGCCACTCAATGCATTTGCAAGATGATCTGTTGCAGTTCAAACCAGACGGGCTAGTTTCTGATCAACTGGGATTTGCACGCACAACCATTTCCAGGGTTTACAGAGAATGGTCCAAAAAGAGAAAATATCTAGTCAACAGCAGTTCTGTGGACGCAAATGCCTTGATGTCAGAGATCAGAGGAGACTGGGCAGACTAGTTTGAGCTGATAGAAAGGCAGCAACTCAAAAATTCACTCGTTACAATCGAGGTCTGAGTAAGGGCATCTCTTAAAAAACTTGAGCTCGAAGGCCTCCAGTAGCAGAAAACCACACTAAGTACCAATCATGTCAGCTAAAAAAGTACATTGAGGCTACAATTCACACTTTAATTGGACGAAAGAAATCTTCTGATGTAATAAAGCTTGAATAATCTCAGACTGGTTTCCTGAACATGACAATAGGTTGACTGCACTCAAATGGTCAAACTCCATAGTCACCCGATTGGAATGTGGTGGAACAAGAGATTCGCATCATAGATCTGCAGCAAGTACGTGATGCCATCATGTCAATATGGAGCAAACTCTCTGAGAGAGGTTTCCAGTAACTTGTAGTTCTGAAGGCAAAGGGGGTCCTACCCGGTTCAAGCTAGGTGTGCCTAAAAAAGTGGCCAGTGGGTGTATATCTAAAATAGACAATGTTCCAGAAAACACCACCAGATTGAGGGATATTTGATGGTGAGTGATGGAGTGCTGCACAAGGTGACCTGGATTCTTCAGTTTGGACTAAGATTAACCACAAAAAAGGGGAAAAAAGGTAAAAAAAAACGTTAAGTCTCTAAGAACTCATTTCAAACTGCTGGAAAACATTTTAGGCGACTACTTCATGAGGGAATCTAGAGGGTATCAAGAGTTAGTCAACAATCAATTAATTTCCAATCTAAATATAGTTTTACTCTATAAGTAAATGGCGCTAGCAGAAGGAGGAACAAAAAATGGAAGGCTCAATAGAATAAAGAAAAAAATAAAATTAATGAACTGAAAAGAAAATGTTTTGTTTAAGAAAATGCTAAAAACAGGACAAAGAAAAGAAAAGAAAACAAGGATTGGCAAAAACTAACTGCAAGAAAATTTTAAAGCATGAACGAAATAAGGTTTGAGGGAAAGAAAAAGTGGATAAAGGGGATCGGATTAAAGGAAATAAGAGGAAATGTTGAGGCAAAGTGAGGCTGTGATTGGAAAGGGAGGATAAAGAAAGAGGGTTAGTCATGACTAAGGTAAAGACGGAACTGAAATCCTTTTAGCTAATCCTAAAAGCTATGCGATTAAACAACAAAGGATAAAAAGAGGAGCAGAGGAAAGTGAGACTTTGCAGGTTGAGGAACGCATTACAGCAGGAGGCCACTTCACCCTTCACACACGCTCTGGTCGCACAGCTGGAGTGTTTATCCCACACATTTAAAGCTGAGTGGCTGTTAAATACAGATCACGCTGACCTGCAGCAGCCGCTTTTCAGATAACAGCATCACATTGATGGACTGCTGCACGGTAAAGCTGGATAATGTGACGCTCTTAGTGCTGCAGATGATTTATAGTCAAATCATTCCCAATGGTTTGCATAGTGAAAAAGCTGAAACAGCTAATCAATTGTATGGTTTATAGATGACAAAATGGTGACCAATCTCTCTCTAATAAATCAGTATATAGTTTCAAAAAACTTGGGAGACCTAAGCCCAGATCTCATGTGGATGTAGCTCTCTTGATGTAATCCCACACACTCGACGGTGATGAGATCAGGGCTCTGTGGGGGCCATGCAGCACTTCCAAAACTTGGGAAATAACCATTATGTGTATTGCATCTGGTGCACTGGCTGACAACTTCAACATTGATCCCAGTGAATCTTCAAAAGAAAAGAATCCTTCATCCTCAAAAGAGCTTGAACAGGACATCTTGAAAGCCTAGTTTCGTTTGAAAGGGAGACCTTGTTGATGCTGTCTAAAGATCTTGTGTCGTGTTGCTGAGATCAATCTAGCCATGACAAGAATCTTTCTTTCTCTACCTCACATGGTAGAAGAGTTTTTCTGTTCCTCACCACGCTTTAAACCACCTACACAGGAGTTTCTCTTTCAATTCATGACTGGGTTTCAACACTGATGATCATAAGCAGCTGTTTAGTTTCACCTGACTATAATCTTTGTGCAAGTGTTACTGGTTTGAAGTAGAGCATGACACAGGAGTGGATTTTCACTCCTGTCCCATCCCACTCCCAGAGAAAAAAAATCCCATCCCAATCCTGGACCAGAGTAAAAAAATAAATCCTGTCCTGTCCCACTCCTGTACAACAGACTCCTGGTCCCATCCCACTCCCACTCAAAATTACTACCACTCCAGCTCCTGCCAGCTTACAAATACCTTACAAATAGTCTTTTGAAATGGATTCCAGTTTAGTAAAAACTGGAATTTTAGTTTGAACCCCAAGAAAATTGTGTTTGTATCATTTTTTTAGCCATGTTTCTTTTGAGAGGAAATAAAACTTTCAAAATCTGGTAAATATTTGTTATAAATGCTCAGAACAGTGTGTAATAACAAAAAAGGATTTGAATTTTCATCACGTTTCTCTTTATAAACAACTATAAAAGTACAGCAACAAGATTTTTGAAATTCACCTCAACCTATTGTGCATCAACTCATAATGTTTTGTCTGAATATGGCTTTCAGTGTTGATTTCACAGATTGTTTTAAGGTCCAGGTTTGCTTTTTTCAGCTGTGGAATATTGGAAAGTAGTTCCTGTCCAGCTGAAGACAGAACCAACCTCGCCACAGGAGGTTTCCCCTTCATCAGAAAAAAATCTCTATAAATATAAATATATTACATCAGATTAGATTTATCTGAAAGAAACTCTTGTGTTTCTTCACAAAAATTAGCAAAAGATAAAAATAAATTAATGAAGCAATATGTTGTTGGAATCAAGAGCATCAGAAGTTTTAAAGCAATATTATATAGTGTCAATTTATACAATTGACACTATATGTTGAAAAACATTTTTGTTGGGAATAAACCTTGTGTACAAAACCTTTTATTACATATGACTGGGATTGAAAAATTCACAAAACTCACAGGTGCTCTCGATGATGGTATAAACACATCACTATTTACGAGTGTTTTGGAATCTAACACTTTATTGTGCCAAAAACAGCGGAAGAATGCGAGGAAATAAGGAAAAAAAGACGCATATGTGCGAATGCGGAATAATAATCACGGACAGAACACTGTAAAAAAACAGTTCAATCTAACACTAATAAACCTATTACTACTACTAAGACAATGGTTATATTTTTATATACAGTATAAATATTATATTTACAGTGAAATCTCCACTAAACTGTTGCTAAAGCGATCACAGGAAATCAATCACTCATCTGTCACTGATCTCCTGGCAATGACAGCTTCAGTGTTAAAGGGTTCACTTCTGTTGCCGACCCAGAAAAAAACGTGTTCTTTCGAGTTCCATGTTTTGACGCGCTGAAAGATTTACAAAAAAAAAAAAATCACACAGAAAACTATAATCTATTACTGATGTTCCCGCTCCTGACTGCTCCCGTTGATTTTTATTCCCGTCCCATCCCAATCACGAGATTAATAACAAAAGGAATCACGAGACCCACAGGAAATCGCGACAAATCTCATGCTCTAGTTTGAAGGCAAAAGCTTGAAACTAAATATTTATTTGATTGATGTTTCTTTTGTTCGCTCGCTTTGAGTTTTGTAACCTAACAAAAATAAACAATTTAGATTTCTGTAAGCAATCTTTATTAACAGCATTTTTCATACCTGCCTAAAAAATTCATAGAACTGCACATGCTGATTTTAGAATTTGTTTCCTTTCTAATGGCTTTTTGTTGTTCTTTACATAGAAACTCAACATTTTTAGGCTCGTCTTTAGAATTAACCCAAATTCTTAAAAGCTAAACTTGGTCATTAAAGTTTTCCCCTTAGAAGTCTGTGGCATTTTTCTACATATTGTATGCAGTTTTTAAATATTTAAATTTTATTCATAAATATCAGCAATAAAGGAAAATACCCCAGGTGTGTTGATCTCTCCCTAAGGCTCTATCCACACTTACCCGGTTATGCTGTCTGTCCACACGTAACCACAGCATTCTATTCAAGTAATCGAGCAGCCTTCTAGTGGTAAAACAGTTTTTGTGGCAATGCTTGATATCAGACGACCCCAGATTATTTTTTCTACAAATATTTTTTTCATTATATTACACAATAATTCCACAACAAATTGAAATTTTCCAAAATCAATCACAAAAGTTGTTTACTCAAAAAATAAATTCATAAACCCTCTCCAAAAAAGTAAAGACGAGATAAAAACTGTTTGAAAATTGTATCAACAAAAGAGATGAACCTCTTGTAAACTTTATACACTGTTCCAAGCTATTTTTGTGACATTGTGTTTTTTGTGCCAGAACTTCGAAAAACATAAGCCATATCACAGGTCTTGTACTTCCAAGGGTTAATATTCACCCTTCTTTTCACCACTAGATGGCACATATGGCACAGATTTGGTGTCTGTGAAATAAAACTGGAAGACCTTTGAATTACCTTGCAAATTATGTGCCATAACTCATGTAATGTTAATTTAAAACCAAACATATCTAATCTAAAACCAACGGTCCATGCAAAGACTTCTAAGGGTTAATTATTTGACTGGACATTTTCCAAACATTCAGATCTCTTCTTCTGAAACAGCATTAACACTAGATGATAATAAAAAGAAAGACATCGAGACGTCTGACTAAAGTGCCATCCTTGGCATTAAATGGTTGAATCTTGGTAAGGGCATCGTCAACTGAACATCCCAAACATGAGATTGAAGCTTGAGTAACTCTAGCCATCACAACCCCATTATAATGCCACTCAGGTCTTAAGGCATTATCAGGACCAGCAGAGTGACCACTGCGTCGCCACGGCAACCCCATCACATTCAGCTGATTTTGTGCTGAATGTAAAGAGTGTGAGAAGCACTTGAGCACCACAGAACGATCCGAGGAGACAATCGTGACATCAGCTAAAACTACATCAGAAGAAAAGATGATGAAGAGGGAGGAAGAGCAGTCCTCACAGACAATTACATTACCAGCCTCTCTGGGTCACTTAGACGGATAAACACAGGAGGAGAGGAAATAGAGAAGATGTGAAGATGGAATTAAAGATAGAAAGATGAGAGACATCATGAGGAGAATAATTATTCGAGTGAAAGGATAAATATTTGATCAGAATTTAAATGAACAACGAGACTGCTTTGGTTATTTCTTGGTTTGTCGTTGAAACATATTTGCATGTCCAACGTAGAAATAGCATCGTATGTTAGGTTGTGTCAAAACAAACAGAATTACGTTTTAGGAAAGCATGAAAAATGCTGAAAAATCTAGATTGTGTTATGACCTTTCATTTGCACAAAGTCAAAAATTCTGTAGGTGTATGATGCACCAATTAAAACAAACAGCTACTACTGATCATCACTGGCACACAGGTTGAAACCCAGTCATGAACTAAAACAGAAACAGCTGTTTAGGAGGTTTAAAAGAGGGCCAGGACTTGCCAAACTCTGCTTTTCTTGTAAAGACAAGATGGAGAACATCATCAAGACTAAATGCAGTAAAACTGCATTGACAAGATCTCTCCCAGACAAAGAAGCTTCTAAAGTTCTTTTGGAGAAGCACAAAGAAACAGGCACCATTGAGGATCGTAGACGCTGAGAACTACTGTAAACTTCGTGGACTCCGTGGAATAGTTCCAAAATCACCCTATATCACGGGACCAAGGTGAATTAACTCATGTTTGAATGAAAACATAGGGGGGCTGGAAAATGTCAGCATTGAAGGGCAGAGAGCAGTACAATGATAAGTGCCAGCAGGCAACAGTGAAGCATGGTGGAGGTTCAATGAATGTTTGTGGCCGCATTTCAGTAAATGGAGTTGGGCATTCGGTCGGGTTGATGATGTTCTTAATGCTGAGAAACACACTTATCCATCATGCAAGACCATCAGTGAGGTGAATACCATATTTTTTGCCGTATAAGACGCACCGGCATATATATATATATATATATATATATATATATATATATATATATATATATATATATATATATATATATATATATATATATATATATATATATATATATATATATATTTTTTTTTTTTTTATTATTTTTTTTATTTTAATTGAGGAAGATCTTGAAAAAAAAATACTGTAGTAAAATATTTTATATCAACTGTGTAAAAGTTAACAGCAGTTTAAGAACAACTATATCCCAGATCGGATCAGTAAAAAAAAAAAGATATACAGGTAGTAAATATATAAAATATATTTACTACTAGTCACAATACATTTATTCCTATCTTTAAATGCATTTGCGGATAGTCAGGGCAGATGTTTAAATGTTAAAAGGGCTTGCCATAGCTGACGGCTCCGGAGCTAGGCCGAAGCCGCGGCCTCTCTTACGCCTCTCCTAGGCCGTGACTGCACTCTGCTCTGCGGCGCTCTGCATTCGCCGTATAAGACGCACCAACTTTTCCCCCTCAGTTTTGGGGAAGAAAAAGTGCGTCTTATACGGCGAAAAATACGGTAATTGGCATAAAAACATTTTAAAAAGTAACAAAAATATCTATTTAAAAATTACTTTAAAAACTATTCCAATATACATATTTCCAAATCCAACACCTAAAACATTTTTTTAAAGTGCCAAAATTATAGCAACAATTTAAAGTTTAGGCCGCCAAAAGATGGAGACCAAAATGCAAAATGTAACAAACCTTATTTACTTATTTTTTAATATAATGGCAAAACTACTGCCAGTGACATCAGAAGTAACACGGTTTATAATGTCTGGTGATACACCAGAGCCTTTTAATGATTGTATTTCTGCAACATTGCTTCAATGTTGTTGACATTATTGTCACACTTCAATTGAGCAGAAATATATGGTAATTTAAATATTGTGATTCTCAAAGCTGTGCAAACTCTTCACAAACAAGTAAAAAAGGTGAGCCAGAGAGTCATCCTGAAAATGTTTGATCACAAAAACAATTTTTTTATATTTTATAATAGGGTGAAAACTTGACAAATACATGAAAACTTATTTTTGATTTCATCATCATCGTGTGTTGAAAGGGACTGTAAGAGTTCAATTAAAAGAAAATTGATAATTGAGTAAAATAATCATCAATAGGACGGCCAATAATAACTGTTATTATTAAATTACTGTGATTATAGTTTTCCCATTTTCCAGCAGCTCTAGCACATGCTGCGAAAGCAATCTGAAACCAGAGGAAAATCTGAAAGCTTGGCGTCAAACTCACCTCAGCTCCTTCGGATCAAACACTAGTTTGAGATCATTGACGATGGTCGGGACGTATTTCAGAGCAGCACCCTGGAAATTCATAAACAATCCTTTATCAGCACAACCACCCATGAAACATTCAAATAACATTCAGAGAGCAGAGAAACTTTACTTTCTGCTAATTCTAAATATTCTAATCATCTTGTTAATTTAGCTTCAATTTCTGCGCAGGAAACAGGGAGCAGGAAAACAGAGCAGTATGAGCCGCCAGTGAACATGAACACAGTGCACTCTGTCTCTGATTCACACACAGTGCCTCAGCAAAGCAAGTGCAAAGGAAAAACAGTCACAAGCGGATCTCAGATGAAAATCTCAAATGTGCCGCATTAGTGTGTGTGCTCAAATAACCTCTACTTATCAGATTTATCCCAATTTTTTCGTATCAAATATCAATAATTCCCACTTAAAGCTAGTAATTCTCAGATTGCTTTTCTTTGTGATGTCACAGTACTGTAATGTGTGAAATATGGAACAAAAATAACCAGCAACTGAAGAGGATGCCGTGGAAAACTTCTCTGTGGCAGCAGTAACTCGGGATCCTTTCAAGATTTACATTTATGTATTTGGCAGACACTTTTATCCAAAGTGACTTACATTTCAAAGAATTAGCACACACAGTTCTTGCATTCGCTGTGGGTTTGAACCCACAACCTTTAGATTGCTAGTGCAACTCACTACTGACTAGTCCATAAGAAAAGCTTAGTATGGGTTTATGACAAATCACCAATATCCATTGTTTTTATTGCTTTTTTAAATCACAGAAATAGCAAAAAAAAACATAAACTTCAAATAAACTTTTTTTGCAGACCTCACTTTTGCTAATTTTGAATGTGCTACCAGGTTTTCGTTTTCTCTGTTCAGACTTTAACTTGTGTATGATCCACCAATTAGACCATTCAGCTGCTAAACATAATCAATGCAGATTGAAACAGAGCCATGATCCGAGTGTAGGAGGGCTGGGTGACAAACAGCCAATCTCTGATAGCAATATCGTTGTTAAATGATCAGCTTCAGCAGGACATTCAAGGCACTCTCATAGGTTTCTACTTGATCTGATGTGTGAAATATATGTGATTTAGAATAAATGTTACATAATGTACTCATACTCTCAATAAATATTAAAACCCACATACTCATCAAAGCAACTAAACACTATTTCATTTCAGTGAGCTCACAATCACAACCACTTTTGCCAAAATGAGTTAAGCCAATCGGGTAATGTCTGAGCAAGACTGAGTGGCAAAACAACCACCAAAATGGCTACTTTTAATAAGGAGAAGAGTTGAAACGAGAATTATTTTTGGTGTGTACTATCATAACATCATGTGAATACCCTCTTTAACAGTGTTTTTCAACCATTTTTGTACTAAGGCACATTTTTGTTTTCATTGAAACAAAAATCAAGAGTACTGAAAAACTCTGTAGCCTATATCGACAGTTTTTGTTCTCATTTAAGTGCCTTGGATATAAAACATTTGCACATTGTTCAAATTTCTACTCTCTCAGTGTAAAAACAATTTGTTTGTTTAGACCAGTGGTTCTCAAAGCGGGGGGCGTGCCCGGCAAGGGGGCTTACAGGCACTGCAGGGGCAGATCATCAGCAGATGAGAAGAAAAGAACAAAAAAATAAACAGCCAAAAGACGTAGAGCGTCAAACTCAAGGCCTGCGGGCCAGATGTGGCTTTGTGGCTCAAGGCCCGCCATAGCTTAAAAGTTTTGATTGTCTTAAAAAAAAAACTACATTTCCCACAATGCCTTTGGCTACAGTAGCTGCAACAACGTTTCCACATCCATACTCACGAGTGAAACTGCAGAGCTGCCATTGAACGTAAGACTCACACATTTGAGTGATCTCTCACGCCACACCTCGGATTTCTCAAGCTAAAATAAATTTCAAGATGTGAAATGGACACAGCTAACAGTTTATCTGTGATCTGTTTTTTGAGCCTGATGATAAAAGATGATGATCGATATGCATCGTCTTCAGTCTGTGAGGTTTTTTTTTTTCTAAACAAATTACAAAAATTGTATTTTCCTCTATTCACTTGGACAGTTTGTTCCTTCATTAATGGAGTTATGTGGGTTTTCATAAGCTGACAAAAATCAAAAGGATTTATATTAGAACAACAAGCATACAATTGTTTCTATGCAACTGAATTGTCACTATAAATAAGGAGTTATTTAATTATTTTAATTAATAATTAAATAATTATTATTTTACATCTGGGGGTGCCCAGATTCTTTTAAAGGTTTAAAGGTGGGCTCGACCAAAAAGGTTTGAGAACCACTGGTTTAGACCAGTCATGTGAAATAAAGTAATTTCCCTACGCATTTCACGACACCCTTGTTGAAAAACACAGCTCCAAATGACGAAAACTTGAAGCAGCACACAATTTTATACAAAATATTAATAGTATTAATATAAAAAATTATATTAATCATTTTTAATTAAATGATATTGATGATCATTTTTCTTATTGTAAGGTGACTCACTGTATGTATTCCAGATCAATGGAAATGATACGTTTAATCCTTAACTATTTAACATATAGTTTCCTTATGCCAACAGTAAAATCTGCTTATTTTTTTATCATTTGTCTAAATGAGTATCAGAGAGACATCCTCTTCCTCAATTCTGAGGGCAACCTGAGAAAGTTATCCAGCTTCTCTGTGCATTTATCTATCTTTGCAATAAATGTCTACATGTAAACGTTTCCTGCATATCAACGATATACATTCAATGATTGTCGCACTCGTTCTCACCCCCACTGACTACTATTCTCAGAAAGAGTAAAAAAAATAAATAGTTTCTTCAAAATGATGTTTGGTGATCTGTATTTCCAATCAGTATAAGGTAAAAAGTAAATGAACAGACGATGACCCCTTTCATTTTAAAAAGCAACAATTATATGAAAAAAAAACATTCTCTTTATTTCTACAAGTGTTCACAAGATAAAAAGCAGATCAGTTTGGGACGGCTGAAATGCTATTGATGTAGAGTATGCTGAAAAATCCATATTCAAATGAACTGAAACCATCACGAGAAAGGTCTGCGTGAACTGTCTCTTTGATTTTCAGACTAGAAAGTGCCAGAACATCTCTCCAGCCGGATGTTAGCATGTGGGGGTGTGTTAGCGAACAGTTGCATGACAGGAGAGGCTGAGGAAAGAAGCTGCAGACACCAGATAAAATCAGAAGGAAGGTGAGCAAGAGAGAGGAAGTACCTTGAGGAGCAGCTAAAGAGGATGAAACCAGGAAGACAGTGGACAGAAGAGAAGCTCAGATGAAAAGAGAGATAGAGAACACACAAACTTAATGACTTCCTCCAGTAGCAGGAAGACATGCTCAGATGTTTATCTCCAAGGGTTTGCTAAAAGTTCTTTTCATTTACAGCATGAAAGCCTTCACTGAGATTTCAAGGTGTCATCAAGGCTGTGGCCCTTTAAAATGTTTTAATTTTTTTATTCTTCTGACCAGCTCTAGAACAGACTGACAGCCTCATAGAATAACAAACGGTCAAAAAGGCCCTGGACTTCTAAGGGTTAATATTTTTATTGACCATATGGAGAGAAAGCCAACAAAATGCGAGAGAGACTTTTGTGCACCAGCTCTGGAACTCTCTGCTTCTTGCTCTCAGGTCTGAAAGTGACCTGGGAGTTTTTAAAGCAGGTTTAAAAGAACCACCTGTTTAAACTTTGCACACTGGGCAAGTCTGTGTGTGGAGCTTTAATAAATAATTTTTGATTGATTTATTGATTCTACATTTATTCGTTTGGAAACAAACAGTAGAGATCTTCATCTGTCTCATAACATCATGAATCTTGTAGTAAATTTATTTATTTCTGATTTACATCGATATCAGAATTATTTTGCATAATACTGCATCATCGTGCAGAAGCGTTGGCCGCTGTAACGTGCATCACTCTTCACTTTATTTTAGGGTTAGAGCAGTTTTCATAGAATCACATTTTTTCTCACCTTCACCCCTCCAGTGCCATCAGCGCTGCTGTTCATCATGGCATTAAAGGAAGCAAAGAGACTCCTCAGAGACTCCATGAAATCGCTCTCGCCTTTGTTTTCATAGAGCCTGGAAGAGAGTGAACACAAACACAAAGAAACAAATCATCGCTCAGCATCAGAGAGTGACATACACCCGACATGTGCAGCATCCAGCACATTAGTGTCACCGTAAAAACACATCGGAAACACAGAGCGCTGCTGATCTGCTTCTCTTAACCAGCGGATTACTGGCTAATCAAATGATGCATTGCTTTGCAATCTAGTTTGAAGGGCACTCGTACTTCCTTTTCCAATTGAAGAACAAATGCTTCATGGAAGACACAAAGCACTGCTCTGTTTCCTTGTTGGCTGTGAATTTTAAAAGCAAAAAGTACCTTCCAAAGAATTTGGGTTGAATTAAGGTATTTAGATAATAGATGTACTTATTTTGAAAGTGTGAAAAATAAGCTTCTTCCTATTTTTCTCACCCCTGAACCTTACAACCTCACCTTCCCAGATCCCTTATTCACTCCCCCTTTCAGTCCAACGCCACCTTGTCCTGACACAATTAATGTAATCTGGTCCAATGGGAAATACAACAAAAAAATATCTACATACAATCAATGCTCCAATCCAGAGGAGAAAACACCACAGCAGGTGTTTTACTCCCCTGGAGAAAACAAAACTGCCCAACTCAGCGAAGCATCTACTACCTATGTGATGGCTTTTGAGCAGGACAGGACACAGTTAAAAAAAAAAAAAAGAAAATAAGCTTCTGTTCAAAGTCTTCAAAATCTGGCTAAGATTCACCAGCATTTTTCCCAGCAGAACTGGTCAATTTAAAAAATACAGCTCATACGGCCTTTTGCATATTGCTGGGAACCACTGGTCTGTGGCATCAAATACACCTGAAGCAGCGAATTCAGATCTTGATGGGTAAACAAGAAGCATCCAGATGGGTGTATTGAGAACTAAACTCTCCAACTACAGTTGGGGCTAAACTCTACAACACCAGCCCTTCGGGACTGAATCAGGTGACCAATGGTCTATGGGCTAAATCAGCTACTAGTTCTTACCGACAACTTACAACAGAACTATCAGTCTTCACATTGTTTAATCAAGATTTCACTCCACGCACATAAAGAAAAAATTGAAACAAAATGAAAAATTCCATTATTTTTTACCAAGAGAAAATAGCTTGTAGATAAGTCAGAACCTACTGGTTGAAAAGGACACGTGAGCGGACAATGAACTTGAAGATGTACTCAAGAGCCTTGAGAGCCTTCAGCAGCTGCTCAGCCTGCTTCTCTGCATGATCCACATAGTTTTTCAGAACTTTAGTCAGCTTCCTACAACATAAACACAGCGTAGCGTTATATGAATAATACTGCTGTCCAAAGATTTACAGAAGAACCAAAGAAATCGCTGCATATTTATTGTTTGCACTTCCATCTATAGCTCCTAATGCAAAAAGCAAGAAGTGAAAGCATTCTGGTAAAATGCCAAAGAGTGCTTTTTTTAAACCAATGGGTCAGCCAGACCCCAAAGAGCAAAAGTTACAGATTCAGCAGATCTTCTGTGTGGCCACAACACAGCAGAGTTCAGTAAAGTTGGCACACTTAATACACTAAAGAAACATCTTTTTTTAAGCCACACACCACTGCTCACAGAGGGAGAGAGTTCAGAAATTATCACAATTTACACACAACACAGCTTTCTCTCAATGTATTCTATATTTAATGCTGGTAAACATAAAAGTTATTCACACGAATGCTTGTTCTTTAACTTATGATAAATTCAAATTGTGTTAAAAAACAAAGCACCATTTTTTTTTGGAAGGTCATGCATTGATTATGAAAATTATTTTCATTGATGGACAAAACTATTTAAAATGCAACATACTTCAGTAGTGTAACTCACGTGTAAGCCAGGGTGGCACTAAAGTGCTTACTGATGTAGGTCTCCAAAACTGGGTTGAAATGATGGAACTTCCTGTCCGCAATCAGTCCAATTATGAAAACCTGAAATAAAGATTGGGACAAGACGGGAAGGAGCGAGGACAGGGAAGGGTTGGCATGGCAAGGGACGAGAAGTGATGGGAAGGCAAAGGAAAGTGACGAGAAGTGATTGGAAGAAACGACAAGGCAAAGGGAAGGGAAGACAAAGGGCAGGGAAGGAACGAGAAGTGATGGAAAGGGACGGGAAGGCAAATGGAAGGGAAGGGAAGGGAAGGGAAAGGACAGAGAGGGACACAAAGCGACAAAATCGGGCGGGATGGCAAAGGGATGAGATGGTACGCCAAAGGGAAGGGATAAGATGGCAAAGGGAAGGTAAGAGAAGACAAAGTGCAGGGAAGGAACAATAAGAGGAAGGGTAGGAAAAGGGAAGGGACGGGGAGGGAAGGCAAAGGGAAGGGAAGGTAAGGTAAATGGAAGAGAATAAGTAACGTCTTAAATTATTACGCTAGCAGAAAAATAAAACTCAGATGTGTAAAAAAAGTCTTTAAAAATAACTACAGGAAAAGACTTCTTTTCTAATAAAAAATATTATTAGAAAAATATTTACTATTAAAGGTCTTAAATATGAACTTTGTATCGGTTTGAAATGAATGTATGAATGTTTTTTGGATATTTCTAACTAAACTAACTCTGGGTAAATACAGAAAGCCATTTACATGAGGTTTAATCAGTACGACGGATTAAAAAGCTATTGCCACCACCACATTGTAACGATAGAGCCTATGATTCTCACCAGAGCATCAAATACCAGCGTGTCGAACGTTTCACTGTCTGAGTTCTCCATCATGATGTTGAAGAGAGCATCAAGGGTGTCCTGCAGGAACTGAACACAAGCGTTCACGGGTTAAATATGCAATCAGAGATTTCACCACAGACATAATAATAATTCAGTCATTTTTTCATGAGGATGCTTGGGAGAGACAGAAATATAAAAATTGTCTGCCAACATTACACAGTCTACATACTGCAGTGTATTGTTCAGCACATTATCATGTCTTCCAGACCACCAGGGGGTGTGATGACACTTGTTCTTAATTTAGTCTAGACCCGTGCATTTGTATAGACTTCCCGTGTCCCAGGAAACTGGTACTATTTTGGACAGTGAAGGGTTTAGTCGTGTTTTGACCCATTTACTTTGGATTCATTGCTAGAAGCTAGTCTTTCCTCGTCGTACATTTGGCCCTCCCTCCCTCCCATCCATCCAACCATCCATCCATCCATCCATGGGATGCACACATGGGCAGAACAATGTTTTGCCCAGCTGGAAATAATCCATACATTCTTGAATATGAGTATCTGTATGCACTTTTTATTAATTTTACATTAACCTCAAATGCAAGATGAAAAATAACACACCTGAAAAAAATTATTTTAAATATTGTTTTGTGATACTTTTGTTTTGTTACCTACTTATTTCACTAGTTTTTTTACGCATTTAGATTTGTACATATGCACTTGGTAGATATCTCTATCCCCTTGTAATATAAAACAGTTAATTCTGCAGGAATTTAATTGATTACCTGAGTTGCGATGACCTGCTTTGGGGAATTGAACCAAAGAGTCGATTGGCAGTCGACTCTTAAGACTCGGAATCAACTGAGATCGGTTCAGACCGCAACTTCAAGCTTCGTTAGATTTACTGTCCACCAGTAATTCACATTCGGCAATCAATATTGATCTTTAATCAAATATGACTCGTGTCCCAAAGACACTAATACTCAAGTTAGAGCTAGTAGCAATAGATCGACTATCTCAGGGAGCGATTGAGCATGCATAAACCACAGACCAAGTAATGCGTTTAACAAGTTTATTAACTAATCTAAAACACACAAACTAACTACTACTAAAGCTATATAGATAAACACACACACACACATTCACACTGAGAGAAGGAATGATTTGCAACTGTATTCTGAAATCTAATATCAAATAGCATAAACTGATAACCATTAACTATGAGCCTCAGCAAACGTTTGTCTGTAAGGACAAGAAAATGGGATTCAGCTATGAATCGTTTTGCACAAAGTCAGCGAGATATTTAATGCGCTTTCTACCGTGTCCTGGAAGTTCTTTGGGTCGGGTGAAGCTTCCTTCGGTTGCGTTGTCCGTGCAGAGCGATGGCTGATTCGGTATTAGGGTCCAAGCGATGGGTAGTTGTGAGAAGAGAGTCACTGAGAGTTCGCGAGAGTTTGTTCCGAGCAAAAATCAAGTTGGGATTCGCGATGAATCGAAACTGGCACTTCAAAGTTCTGTTGCAGGGTTTACTGTGTTGTAGGCTCGGAGCGCGTAAGAGTTCCGGTCGCGGGAGTTGGCTGTCTCGTACCGCTGTAACACTCTAAGGTTCCGCGTAACTCGTATGACTTTCGTGGACCGGACTTCTCTTCTCTTCTCTGGACTTCACTTCTCTGGACCGCACTTCTCTGGGCTTCTCTTCTCTGCCTTTCTCCATTGCGCGGCAGAATTTGAACCAAGGAGGCAGGGCTCTGCCCCGCCAGATTTAACCAATGAGATCACTCTGAAACCGGAGCTGTTGTCACGTTATACATGAGCACAGGGCTGGGACAGCCTGTATCAGAAATCAATCAGTTCATATAAGTGATCATATCTAATCAAGAGAATACCGAGTACATTTCTATGAGAAGCCATCATTTCAGAACTGATATTTCAAGCAGAATGATACCAAACATGGCTAGTTTAACGCTTGTACTCACTCATTCACTCATTCATTCGTCTTTGTTAACTATTCAAGTCTAAGCACACATTATCAGTTATGCAGTAAAGATTAACGAAGCATTGTAAGGTTATATCCAAGTAGATTGAGTCTTTTTCTCCTTAAAGATGCAGTTAAAGGAATTAAAAGAGTTCCTGAGTGGGGAAATTCCTGTAGAAAGACTCCAGCATACTGAGGGCCTCCAGGGGGGTTGATTTACGGTTCCCCTTTTGCCCTTCTATGAGCCATGTGTTCCATAGGTAAGGTTGGTATGTCTCTGAGTCCAACTGTGATCCTCCAGGGGGTTGATTTATACCTAAGGAGTGAAACTAAACAGTGTCCTGATCATCCAGGGCCTCAGGGAGGGGTTGATCGATATGGCGCCAGGGGTCCGTTTTAGTTAGGGAGTACCGTCTGAGACTCAGACCATTTAGCGGGAGATTGCATATCATAAATTCCTGGCCTCCCAAGCTGATCACCAGGCTCTCAGCTTGTTGATAAAGAGGAGTAATCCTTACACCCTCCAAAGTATGAACACTTTTCAGGTTCGACCTCATGGTCTTTTGCTAGCACAGTGCTCTCCTGAGTGAGCCAAGTTCAGATGTTTAACATGGAAAGGGTTTTTTGTTGTGATTCTGTCTCTGAAATAGCTTTACAGACTGATCTTTTATGAGCAAACATTTGAAAACATTTTTATTAGTGAGGGAAAATAGTTAATAATAATAACTCATGTAATTCACGGCACGGGCACCATACACAAGCAAATCATGTGAACATAAAAGAAAACAGCTCAGCCACAGTATAAGGCGATATAGAACAGCCTCAGCATATTGAACAGCCTCGGTTTGGAACAGGAACGTTTTTGCTTTGACTGGAAGGTGTGGAGGTTTTTTGCAGGTTCACAGCTCCAGAGTGCTGCATAGCTAAATGCCCTTTACCCTTTGACTATTACAGGGATGTTTGGCGGGGGTGCATGGATTTAGCTAGTGTCTTTTTTTTTTGGAAATGATGATAGCGATTTTGATTTGTTCAAGCTGTCAGTAGCACAAAGAAGAACACAGTGGGAGACATAAAGCTGGTGTCTTTTGCATAACAATGGAAGTGAATGTGAATTTTTTTTTAAATATGGAGCCAACAGGAAATATTTACAGTTGTGCTCATTAGTTTTAGATTTCTTGGTCATTTTTTGTGAATGTATGAATGGTTAGTGGTTGAGTGAAGCCATTTTTTCAAGTTTAAATACCCTGGTGATTTTGGTCCGAAAACATGTACAAAAACTGACACAAAAGGGTTTGAGTGGTAACGATAACCATCCTTATCACCGGGTCACTGATGTTTTAGGGATGTGTTCACTCCAAAGGCACAGGAAACTACAGGATATTCCGAAACCACAACAATCCCAAACACAAGGCTAAGTCCTCTGGTCATTGGTTACAGCAGAACCAAGTGAAGGTTCTGGAGAGGCCCATCTCAGTCACCTGACCTCAATATCATTAAACCACTCTGGGGAGAACTCCAACATGCAGATCATGCATGAATTTACAAGAGTTTGAGGCTTTTTGCTAAGATGAATGTGCTGCTTTAACAACAGAAAAGATAAAGAACCTCGTTGACAACTACCTCAAAAGGCTTCAGGCAGTAATACAAAATATTAAGATTTGGGATGTGTAAACGTTTTTTTAGGGACATTTGAAAAGTTTCTGTTGGCTTCAATCAACTCAACTACTAACTATGAGTTGGGAAACCAAGTTTTTTTGTTATAATTCATATTTTCAGGTGGCCAAGAAATCTAAAATTTAGTCAGGGTATGTAAACTTATAAGCAAAACTGTATGACAGAAAGAGTAGGGGACCAAGAACAGAACTCTGTGGAACACCACAAGTGACAGGGCTTTGAGTGGAACTCTTTAGTTTGAACAAACTTGGACTAATTAGATGAAGCATATGTAAAACAATACGTGACAGAAAGGCCTCCATTGTTCGAAATTATAGGGTGGGAAACTTTGTCAAAAGCAGACATTAGCACTAAAAGCACCAAAATAGAAGGCTGGATTCAGTTGCAATGAGATGATCATTATCTCAATGAGAATTGTCTTTTCTCTCTTTGTCTTTTACTTATGTTAATAATTAACATGCAGTTCACACAAGACACAGCATAGATCGAAAGTGAAATTAATGAGGAAATAGAAGGACAGCCAATATGAATTGGATCACGATTCACAACATCTCAAAATGTGAACACTGTGTTTACCATGCTGTATAAAACTCATCTCCCTGCTGCATCTATTTGCATGACAGAACAAGAAGCAGCATATACTGGACAGACTGAGCCTATGACATACTAAATCTGTCACCAGTCTGAGATGAGACGCGCCACGTTAAAGATGCCAGGGCTCAGGAAAGATCTACACACAGAACAGAAAGAGTGAAGGGTTGGAGGAGACGGGCATTATTCTAATGAAAGGTACAAGAACTTCTTAAAGGGACAGTACTCCTTTTCATCAAGCTAATGATGACATCAATCATTATTGTGTCAACAATACAGGTTGAGCATGATATGAAACCACCTGCCACCCTATCAACTGATCATGGCCTAAGTAAAAGACCTTAAAGGTTAGAACTAAAAGGTTAAAGACCTTTAGTTTTGGAGATAAATCATGGGCTGGCTCTCACTTGAACTTATTTGAATATTTCACATTTTCATCATGGCAGGGTTCGGCAATTATTTTTACCATGGGTAAACAGTCAGATTGCAATGGAGGTGAAAGATGTTATGTATATCACTGTGAAGGATGAAAGACAACCATATGTCTCTGTGATTCTCTAACGTAGAAATATGGAACTGCTGGTTTGGTTGCTAAGGTAAATAGTATGGTTGCTATGAAGGAGCAAGTGGTGTTACATTTTCAGTGTGAGTGATATAAAACAGTTC